>JABXWE010008168.1:0-26349 GCA_014611495.1 Limonius californicus | reverse complement strand
TTAAGCACTAAGTATTTATACAGATGGATAAGAGAAAAATCAAGCTATCGATATTTTATTATAATCCTCAAAAATAAGATTTATTGTTTATACTTCCACATTAAATTTTCAAATAGTTAATCAGGAGGCAATTTTGCATCTAATATGCCTGCAATGGTTTCTTGGGCAAACAAAAATACAAATACCACTTGGATTTTGGAATCTCACGCGCCCGCACGTGTAAGTCGAACGGTATCCTACCACTCGTTGCAATTCGAACACGCCTAGTCGACAATTTTCGCGTGCTCGCCGAGCGGTCGCGTTCAAGAATACCATTTTTACAAAATCGCTCGAGATGACGTCAAAGTCGTATGCGACTAGGAGCGTTCGACTCTCGAGAATACCTGGCCTGGTTTACAGTTACCCGAATGTTCGCAGCAGATACCGATACGTCTCGAACTGTCTGGATTGAAAATATGCGACTATAAAAGCAGCGACAGCGCGTCTGTTGTTAGTTGTGTCGTTGTGACTGTGTTACATAAGAGAGTTGGGGTGCAGACGCTGAGAAAAATTATTGCATATTTACATACACTTTCAGTAATAATGGATAGATTTGTACGAGGGCTGGAACTTTAATAGTGGCAACTATTTATTTACAACTAATACAAAAGAGATACGTGTTACCAAGTTTTACTGTCCTTCAAAGTAGTCATTGTGTACAACCCGTTGCCAGCGATGTGGAAATCGTATGATACCTTTAGCAGCGCCTGTTATGTTGATAGTTCGAATGGAGTGGTCTACTGTCTGAGGAACCTCTGGAACAGTTCTGATGCGAATGCCACGAAGTGATTCCTTCATCTTAGGAATCAAGTAAAAGTCACAAGGGCTTAAGTCCGGGGAGTATGGTGGATGGCATGGCACTTCCCAGCCCCATCGATCGAACAAATCAGCCACAGCTTGCGCTGCGTGCGGCCGAGCAATTTCCTACAAAATAATGGTTGAGTTCTGCAGAAAGTTTCGCCGCTTCTTTCTCAAAGCTGGTGGCAGGTTGTGTTCCAAAAATGAACAGTAATACTGCGCATTGACGGTCTGCTGTGGGGGAACGGGAACGGGAACGAGACTCTGTTTTCCTCGTCAGTGCGCATGCGCGTGATGTGGAAAGGAAGAGTCCATTTGCTCTGAGGTAAGGTAGGTATGTAACTAACGTGTGGTATAAGCGACATTATTTGGTTCTGTTGCATGGCGTCTCTACAACAGTATTGCCACTATTAAAGTTCCAACCCTCGTAATTAAGGCAAACGTAAGCTTAAAGACGCAGAAGCTTCTACTGCATCAGAAACGCCCACTACTAGTGCTAATACTGTTATAAAATGAAAAATATGAAAATATGACCAAGCATACTTAAACTTTGGTTTTACAAGTATTGAAATAAGTGATGAAGAAAAACCTTAATGTGTTCTCTATTCGGCCTCCTTCAATCCATCTTTGGACATAGGTTTCCTCCAAGGTCTTCCATTCTTCTCGATTTCTTGCTGTTCGCATCCATCGCAGTCCTCCGATTCTCTTAAGGTCATCTATCCAGCGCATCTGTGGCCTTCCTCTCTTCTTCGTGTCGTACCAGGGTCTGCATTGATTGATTTTACTATTCCATCTGCCATCCGTTATTCTCTCCTTATGACCGGCCCATTTCCATTTCAATCGAGCCATCCCTTCTGTAACGTCCGTAACTTTTGGTTTTTGTCTGATGTGCTCATTGGTTTTCCTATCTTTTAATGAGAGTCCGAGCATCGCTCAGTATTATTTTTTGTAAACATCCATGTTTTAACTCCATATATTAGTAATGGTAGGACGCACATGTCGAACACCCTCGTTGTTAAATGTTGCAGTATTGTTTTATTCCTCTGTAGTTAGCTTAATGTACCAAAAGCCGCCCATCCCAGTCTGATTTTTTATTTTACTTTTACTGTCTGGTTTTCTTTAGTTACCCTTATTTCCTTTCCCAAGTATACATAACTCTTCGCTCGTTCTATTATGTCATTTCTTACTATCACTTCTCTTTCGTCTTTGTATTCGTCATTACCTTTGTCTTCTCGTGATTCATTTTTAAGCCAATTGTTTTTGTTGTATCATTATTTCCAGTTCTTCGAAATTGTCTGCCACTAACAGTACGTCATCTGCATATCTTAAGTTGTTTAGTCGTTATCCATTTATGTTTACACCTTTCTTTTCCCAATTCAGTTTTTTGAATGTATCTTCTAAAACTAATGTAAATAATTTCAATGTGTCATTTGCATCAAAATTTTGGCTGCAAATAGCTTGAAACCTAAGAAATTGAAGAGGCATTTAGAAACTCTGTACAAAGAATATGTCGATAAGCCCCGTGATTTGTTTGCAGAGAAACTTAGATCATTCAGGAAACAGAAGATAAATGTCCACAAAGTTCTTACAGTAAATGACAAAGCTTTATTGATATCACAAAGTGGATTATAAAATAGCCAAATGCAAGAGGTCAAATGCGATTGCGGAGGAACTAATTTTACCAGCTGCCATAGACATGGTCTATGGAAACAATGTTTGGTAAAAGCTATGCTAAACAACTCAAGAATATTCCTCTGTCAAACGATACAATTTGCCGAAGAATTAACGATATATCTGTGGATATTCAGCAACAGCTTGAATCTGAGTTAGTTGAAAAATTATTTGCCATACAACTTGATGAAGCAACAGGCAGCAGTAACGATTCTCATTTGATTTGCTATATTAGATTCTGTCAAGGAGCTGCAATAGTTGAAGATTTGTTATTTCGGTGGCGAAGGTTAGCTTGCCTAAAAAGGGGTTAATATTTTTACCTGGAAGCATTTAAACGTGTATCATACAATTACGGGTGTACTGTAGTTTAAAAACAGCCTAATCAGGAGTTATAATTTGGGCTGGCGAAGACTCAGTTTTGGAACATTTTGCTGGAAATCCAACGCATTCACTTCTTCAGCTTTCCACCGTAACGGTATTTCACTCGTTGCAGTTAATGAGGAAATTGATTTTATTAAATTTCAACGTTATAAAATTCAAATAAGTAGTTTAGTCTAGTTTATGTTTCACTTTCCTGCTTAGTGTTATAGAAACGAATCTGTATATATCGGATATTATTCTGTGGCTTTGTAGGTCTTCGTATATGTTAGTACCATTCCTGGGAGATATTTCTTTTCTTGGTGCGATGAGTAAAAAATTCTTCTATTGTTCTGTGTAGTGTCTTATTTCCTCTATTCAACATTTCGTGGGGGGATTTCTGCGCTCTTACAATTTTTCAATTTTTTGCCAGTGCAGACTGAAGTTCTTCTACTTTTACTGGTAATATTTATGCTGAGTTACAGATTATAATTTTCCTTACGTTCTGATTCCTTTTCTTGAACAGTAGTGATTTTGATATTCTCAGTTGTCTCTAATAGCTTTTCATGGTATGTTGTGATCCGTTATCTTTTAAATCAGTTATTTCTTTCTTTAGCTTCGAATTCTGCCTTATGTTTTTAATTCCTTTTTCTTCTTCTAAAATTATGATATTCATTACTTCCTTATATGTCTTGACATCTTCTTCTGCCGTTTTTCATTTTCCGACTTTTTTCGGTAATGTCCCTGTATGCTACGGTATCCGCTTTATCGTCATTGAATAGTTCATTGTATCTTTTTGTTTTTTCTCAACCGTTGTTGGGCTGCCTTCCTTGCTCTCATAATTCTTTGGTTTACTGCCTAGATGTTATGGTTTTTACTCAATATGTCTGCTTAGATTAATTAGTTCAGTTTTCTGCTCCTTTATTATGATTATCTTATTCAGTTTTTTATATTTATTTTATTCGTTCCTTTACTGTTTGTGTTGCTTTTTCCAATTTCTGACTACTGTTTAGTTTAGCGAGGTAAACCATGGTCGTTTTATAAAATCTGTTCGTTATATTTACAACTGTGATAGTATCTGTTTTGTAGGAGAAGAACCGGAGTGTTTAAATTAAAACCCCATCTGAAGACAATTCCAATAATTAAATTAACATATCCATGGAGATTGTCTGTCTATATTATTTTGGAAGATCTGGCAGGAAGATCTGTTCCCTTAGCGCGGAATCCAATTTCTATTGAATGAAAGCGTTAATTTGTACAAAACGGATAGCACAATATGGCTATGAATGAATGAAAGTTGAGTGCTTGAGTCATCATCATAAAAAACGAGCTTATGTATCCTAAGGTGAGTGATATGTGGATTACCGGCTTTTTTTACCGAGAAACATAAGTTGAATCGTTTGCAAATCCCATCTTCTTTACTGCAGCAATATGAGAAACAACGAGATATATTTTTGGTGACCACTGCTGAAACTTGAGTTCACTATTTTACTCCTGAGTCAAGGCATGGAAGCATTCAGTGGTGTCACACCATATTTCTGAACCCAAAACAAGTAAAAACTGTTTTATTAGCTGGTAAAGTAATAACAACATTTTTGAGGTTCTAAAGAGGTAGTCTTTGTAGATTTCCTTACAGACACTTTTTCAGGATCAGGAACAAACGGAAGAAAAGATAAAGTACTTGTTATGTTGGTTTGATTTTGCCGCTTCTAACAGATTAAAATCTTATTTTATCCGTAGCCGATTACTATTTTATTATTTTCCGAATACAGTTTAGTGGACCATTTTTTTGTTATCTAGAGAAATGCCGATAAATATTTTGTCTACGCGGTTGACCGTCAATGTTTGCTGAAAATTTCCTGCTCTTGTTCTATAATTCTTGCAACATATTTCGTAATGTGGTACAATACTTTCAGCTACTGCATATTTTGTTGCATTTTTTGGCAGTCGACTTAAGATCTCCTTTCGACCCGGTTGGTTGATAAGATCTCAGAGCCGATGACAAGTACTGCGGGGAGTGGCTTGGGTTTCGATGGGTGTCCATTGAATTTTCGTATCGCTGTTATCACCGTAGGGTGAACAGAACCATCGACAAGTGTCGGATTTGAGAAATACGCTGGATTTAACCTTTGGAAGGCAATTCATTGCGAATTCGCTTATCGCTTTTGCAGATTAATATCGAACCACTGTTCTGACCCTCTGGATGTGCCGCAGCTGCGACAAACGCTTTGGAAGTTTGTGCGGCGAATATTTTGTTCCCGATTGGCCAAAAACATCTAAGGCCTCCGTTTTCTGAAGAAATTGCTAGGTGATAGTGCAAGGTGATGCAATCTCAGTTGGAATCCCGTTTGTGTGTGTGTGTCTGCATCATACTTTTCGTAATCTAACACCCAGAGGCGTACTTGCATTTTTTTTCCCAAGGAAGAACCACGAACACCTAAATTGTGCTCTCTCTCTGCTCCACAACTGACGAAACTAAGGTAAAAGTGCCTTGTCTTTAATTAATTTTAAAGACTTGTATTGATGTATAAAATACAGCGCCCTTCACTCGCCAGTTGTCCTTATTTGTTAATTGTAAAGTGTATTTACTATGTGTGTTACCAATTTCAAACAATAGAGTTATATTTGTCTTAAAATTCACCTTTTCATAATCTTTTATTTCCGTGTATTTTATTGTGCATGAACTTTGTAAGCATTATATACAGGAAGAGGCACAATGAAAGTTAGTTCAAACTCCCGTAAGCTGCTGGTTTCTCGGCCCTCAAGAACCGGCAATCAGCTGTAATTTGGAAGGTGCGCCCACTAATTTGGACTTGCCCTGTACATAACTACGTCAAATTTCCATTCTTAAGCTTTTCTTGTAAACCACTGCCTACTTCGCTGAGCTAAGTCGAAGGCACCATCTTTTCTGCTGCGATCCGACGAAAAATCTCGTTTGGCCCGTAACATCCTGTTAGATTTCTCCAAGACAATGCTCGCCCTCATACTGCTGCAAGAACAATTGAAACCATAACTAAATGTCAGTGGAACATTCTTTCGCATGCAGCATACTTTCCTGATCCTGCTCCCTCAAACTTTTATTCGTTTGGCCAACTAGAAGAATTTTTAGCTGATGAAAGATTTTAATCAAATAACGCCATTATCGAAACTGTTCAAAAGTTCAAAGACTTCTTGCACGGAAGTATAAGAAAGCTATATAGAAAAGAAATATAGTTTTCAATTTTCCTCATTGTAATATTGTACCATTGTTTAAATCAATATTTGTGTAAATTTGAACACCTCAAGTAGTATTAGTTTGGAGGAAAAGTGCATTATTATTTAATTAAAATGGCATATTAGCAAATTGCAAAACAAAGAGTAAGTTTGTTGTATAAATGCATACTTGTAGTTTGTTTTTCAAGAATTTAGCAACTCAAAATAAAACTTTTAATGTCATGAACTGATATTAGTTACAAGTTATATTTTGTATAATGCTTATTGTGAAATATATTTTATCCTTAGGAGAACAGTCAGCTTTTGATTTTAAGTGATTTTTGCTTCTTGCGTGGTTCTCATCGGAGTAGATTCTAAAGTTCTTTTTCTTGCAACTTCTTAAAAATCTTATCTGTTTTACGTAACCAAAAAAGACCATTTGTCACTTCGCGATCAATATAAGCGCTTCCAGATATAAAGCGAGAATTTACAGTTTACCTTCGTTCAAGTAAAAAGTCGTGTAATATGGATTCACCAATCTCTTTATTGTTTTACATTTTTTTTTGCACTCCGCTTAACTGTGTTTATGCACAAAAATAAGATCAGTAGAATCTTTAGATTTTATTTAATTTTGTTCATATTTCATGTAGCATAGCTTACATTATTATAGGTCCTGACTTAAAATGTTGTATCCCGTTTCAACAAAAACTGAACGGTACCCTATTTGTTACACAAAATCGTGAACTTACTAATTTATTCTACTCGATCGACCTTAACCTTACTTTTACTTTGTGGAGCCTCTGGGTCAATGAGAGCAACATTGTTAATATTCTATGTTGAAGGTTTTATTAACTGCCAGTGCCTAATATTTGAGAAGCATTTCTCTGCATTTACCATTCTAGATAATTGTAACAACTACATAAATCTGTTTATGTATTAATTCTTCGGTAATTACTATATTTTTAATTCACGTGTGTAATGTAACCCGTGTGGGGTTGCTAGGGCGCCTCCCCAGGTAGCGGATAGGGGAAAGCTTTCCAGATATGGGTGATATCTGGGAAACGAAATATCAGGGGCGGACCAAAACTACCACAACATAGGGAAGTAGGTATATCGTTAATGAGTCAAGGCTGCAGAAGAAGGACTTCTTGAGAGGCTTACCATCATGTACTTACAGGCAGCTATTATAGTATGATTTACGTGGTTGTAACACTGCGATGAGGAAAGCAACGGAAACTACCTCATTACATTCCTAAGAATAATCATAATGGCAAGTAACGACACAGTGAGAGGAAATACTGATCATGGACTTGGAAACTAAGATCCGGCAGGGGAAGAATACGGGGCTTCCCAGGTGGTCAGCGAGCGAAACCCCTGCACAATAAATGAGAAATGCAAATGTATAAATAAAGCACCCATAAGATAAGTACATGGAACGTTCGTTCACTGTACGAAGCAGGAAAACTTAAAAACACTATAATAATAATAATATATTTAATATATTAAATAGACTTTTCCCCAGTGTCGGAGCGGATAGCAGCTGGAACCTACGCCAATAAAACTTAATATCGTGCAAGTCTATACACCCACGGCTGGCAAGAGTGAGGAAGACATGAAGAATTCTATAGTTCATTAGCAACTATTTGGAACAGATTCCCAAAAGTGACATGACTATTACCATGGGCGATTTTAACGGGAACTTAGGGAAAGGAAACGATGAGGAATTCGTTGGCCTATTCGGATTAGGAGAAAGGAATCCACGAGAAGAGCGTCTGAATACCTTCGTTACTCAATATCAATTTGTCGACCTTAATAAATTCTTTAAACTACCACCACGCAGACTTTATACAAGGCTCACCAAGGGATCAACCGGAGAACATAGTCAGGGACCAAATTGAATATATGCTAGTAAACAAAAGATTCCGAAATAGCTGTAAATCAGTTAAAGCATACCCGGGAGCAGATATGGGATCACATCATAATCCACTAGTTGGTTCTTTTAAAATAAAACTAAAAAAAGTTATAAGAACGACAGATAGCAAAAAGTGAGACATCAGAAAATTGAAACACACTGCTATAGAGGAGAAGATAATAGCACAGATGAATACAGATATTAAAAATATCCATACAATAGGAATAGTCGAAGAACAGCTGGATAGTATGCAGAATATTATGTATAACATAGCGATACACAGTTAAAGCCAGAAAGAAAGGAAAACGTGGATGACTAAAGCAATCCTAGAGTTAATGAAACAAAGAAGAAAAGTAAAAGAGAATCCAACAGAATACAAAAGCCTACAGAAACGAATCAGAAGAGATATTACGAAAGCAAAACAAGAATGGTATAGTTTAAAGTGTGAAGAAATTGAAATATTATAAAAGAATCATGACTATTTCAACACGCATAAGAAAGTAAAAGAAGTTGCTGCCCTAACAAAAACTAATACAATAGGACGATTCGTAGATAATAATAACATTGTCATCATTGGTAAAGACGAGAAGATAGATACATGGAAAACTTATATAATTGACCTGTTCAGAGAGGAGACTACTCCGCCCTTCACATATCGAATGTAAATCGGGACCAAAGAAGAGAAACAAGTAGACGAGGTAAGGAAAGCAACAGTACAAGTGAAGGATGGAAAAGCAGCTGGCCCCAGTAATATTCGTCAGAAATTCTAAAACTTTTTAATGAGGAGGGGATAAAATGGTTCACAAAAATATTTAACTCCATATATAACACAGGATAATCCCTAAGAAGCAAAGCGCTAGACAATGTTCTGATTTCGCACCATAAACCTCATGGGCCACCTCCTGAAAACCTTTCTAAAAATCATTCAACAACGCATATATAAACCTTGTGAAGGGTATCTAGGACAAACACAATTTGGATTCAGGAATACAACGGGAACAAGAGAAGCTTTATTTTTCATACACAGTTCGACATAGTAAAATGGTAGAAGTATTTAAAAGGGTCGGAGTAGATGACCTCGATCTAAGAGTAATTACAAATCTGCACTGGGGCCAAATAGCGGATGTGCGAGTGGAAGGAAACATCACGGGTGATATACTTATCCAGAGAGGTTTACGACAAGGTTGTGTCCTTTCACCCATAATTTTTAATGTATACTCCTAGGATATTGTCAAAGATGCCTTGGGAAATGCAGAAGACAGCATAAATATAAATGGAGAATGTTTTAACCATTTTAGATATGCCGACGACACGGTGATATCAGCAGATAATATGGACAGTCTGGAGATTAATGGCTAAAATTACATAAATAAGCGAAAAATATGGTTTAGTATTGAACACAAATAAAACAAAATATATGATAATCTCTGGGAGATGGGATACCTCCGCATCAATTAATAATTAAAGACAAACCGATAGAGAGGGTCTTACATACGTACAATTACTTTGGAACCACTTTAAATAGTAATTGGGATCACTCTTAGATATCTCAATTAGAGCATGTTGTAACACAGCAATATATATATATATATATATATATATATATATATATATACTCATAACCTAATAAATATTTCTCCTAATTATGCTTTTAAGTTTCATGTTAAAGGCATTTTAATTATCCTATTAGAAAATGCGGGAATAACTGATTATCGATTTTAGAAGAGGACTTACCATAATTGTTTTCTGTGGAGTTCTACGTACCTAATTGAGACATAAGTTGTTGACATAATCATTAAAATCAAATATTTAAAAGTAATTTTTGGAAACTATGCCATAAATGTTGCTAAACTTCAATTATTTTCTTCAGTTATGCAGAAAATTTTCACACTACTGTATGTAATAGGCCATTGGCCTAAACCTAGATGAGGAAGAGAAGTTCTTTATATACTTCCTACACATTTCTTCCCATTGTACAGCAAATATACTACGTAGGTACTTCAAATGATAACAGTTGTTTGGTCGAATCAGATTGTACTTCTGTTTCTGCTCCAAATGTAAATCAAACTAAAAATGTGATTTTCTTCCCCCAAAATTTTCTATGATTACGTGTATATCAAAATTACGTTAGTTTATACGTATCTATTGTTGTCTAAATATGTCATAATCTCATAATAATTATTTCTTGAAAATTCTGACTAATTGCTATTTTAGTCTCCTCTAAAGTGGCATTCGATTCGCGAATATTTAGTGTAATACTTCGCAACATGTTGCTAGAATTCCGAAGCCTTCGAAATACCTCCTGTCCAAATTTTGAAATAGAACTCTGTTATCTGATCCTTAGACTAAGAGCATTGGTATTTTTCATCTCTAAACGACTACAGTGGTGCTATAATAAAAAGCAATTCTACCTGTAACCAAATGACTACCACATTTGTATAAATTCTGTATATTTGTGAGTATTCAAGGCAAATATAGCGAGAAGTTGCTTAAAGAAATAGTTTCCAACTATTATTATTCCAACAAGTTCCCACTTACACACCTGTTGATATGTAATTTGCTTGGAGGATGCATCATATGTTTTCAATCTTGTTTTGAAACAATAAAGTTAAATTAATAAGCCAAAACAATATTGTTATTAAACTTAATAATTAAATCGTGGGTAATAATCCACTCAAACATATTAGTAGCATTTCTAAACTGGGAATTCCTGTTCGCATAAAACATTTCCTAGTGGATATCCTAAACACACGGTATGGTTTTACGGAAATTGTAATTTAACAACCGTTAGCACCAGTCTGTACGGGAATTTTCAATTTTGTTCCCGTTTAAAACACCACGAGCACCTAATTCTAGTGTTAATATTTGCTTTTGTGCCCACTCGGTGTGTGTCAACAAAGAAAATTAATTGTTTTAAACAAGTGGAAAGAAAAACGACATAACCCTGTTATAATACGGAATAAAATAGCAAAATACCGGTAAGAAGATAAAGGTTTCTGTTTGGATAAAGCTGTTCGTGTATTATAAAACCTTCCTAGAAAGGTATATATTGTTATGAGCTTACTAACTATGGCAGACCATATATGTAAAGGGCGACGGCATTCATTAATAGCAGAACTAAACAAGCAAGTCACTAAATATGGTGCCAACAGTTCGTTTTTACTGGAATTGTGTAAGTTCTGGAATGAAGACATCATGTTATATTTACAGAAACATCGTATAATACCACGTGTAAATCATTTTGAATAATTCCAACTACTGTTGATACTAATAATTTACTTCAACTATTTCATGTAGATTTTGTTCAGATCGGTGAGAATTACGGGTATTAAAAATCTTGTCTGCAACCCACCACACAAAATTTCCCAATCCGGCTTGCAACCGTTGTATCTTAATACTAAAAACCTTCTCTGAAATTTCTGTCGTTCGGAATCGACATTAAACTGTAGGTCCCCCGTGTTTCTACCTTATAGCTGAGGAGGAGCACGTAGCAGAGAAGAGGCCGATGCTCAGCAGTGGGACAAAAAGGTTATCAATGATGAGACCCAAAAGGATGGAAACAGCTTTAAAGACGCCGAATAAGAATTCCCACGTAAGTCAAAGAGATTTCGGCACAAACGTAGGTGTTATTATTATTATTATTATTGGATGTTAGGGCTTTGGGCTTTATATGCCTTGCGTCACTTCGACCCTTAATGGTTCTTTTGTAACTTATGAGCCCTTTCTTTGTTAGAGAAGTTGTAAGCTGTTGATAAATCTTATAATGTCTCTGGACTTCGAGTTCCTTATGTCGTTAGGCCTCAGAGTTGCTTTTCCGAAAATTTTATGTCTGCGTCGACAGGCAGCATCGCATCTACATAGGATATGTTCTGCCGCTTCCGCTGCCTCGTTACAAAGCAGCAGATGTGGTCCTCAGCTTTATCAATCTTAAAAAGATTGTGTGGCCTGTGAATGGCTTTCAATTCCATCTTGCTGAGGGACAAAGCAAGTTCTGCTTTATTTTCCGAAACAGTGGTGAACTGTTTTGCCTGACGTTGTCCTGGTATATTCTGCCAGTATTAGGACTTTTGTTGTTCCTCCCATAGGCACTCCCAGACTAGCTTCGACTCACATGTGGAGGCCTTTATTTCTGCTTGGTTGTCTGAGAGGATGTCAATTGTTGCACCTTTATATCCCATATGGCATAAACATCAGCCTAAAAGATGGTAGTTATGGGACCGAGGGGTTTGAAAATGCGGCAACCGGTCCATAGACCTCCGCTCCAGTTGCTCCTCCTTCGATCTTCGAACCATCCATATACCACTGCAGGGATCGTTTCTTGAAGGAAAGGCCTCCCGAGGATCACACTGCCCGGTCTGTGATGGTCCAAGTTGTATTTTATTGGCATAAAATCCGATACGGTGTAGGATGTTCGCTCTAGGTGAGTGAGACTTGGAATACCTAAGTGACCTGTTAGGTTTCTTGATTTGAATTTATTTATCGTTGCAAGCGTGAGCGCATGTAGCATTGCCTCCTTTTGCACCTGAGGATGTAGGGGGATTAGTCCTAACATGGTCTCTATTGCTGCAGTTGGACAGGTGCTCATCGCACCTGATACTCTTATATCTCTATATCTTCTTTAGCTGTAACTGAGTAGTGATCTGTTTTGTTTTTAGCCACCACACGACTGCTGCATAGGTGCCTACGGGTCTTATCATAGCCACGTATGACCAATGGATCATTACTGGTTTTAGCCCCCAGTTTCTTCCTACCACCTTCCTTCCGGTATGTTAAGGATGCTAAAACTGCCTTCTCCTGCAGTTTATCAGTGTGTGAGTTCCACGTCAACTTCTGGTCTAGTGTAACTCCTAAGTATTTGACTTCATTACTGAAGTCAATAACCGCCCCTTCTATCATGAGAGCTTTTCGGTTCAACTTCCTACGTCTAGTAAAGGGGAAATGTAGGTGTTAGTAGAACTTCCGTTAGAAGAATTATGAAAGCAAATCTATTTCATCTCTATTATGTTACTTTGGCGATTGAATTGTTTAAAAATAATCCTCAGGGAAGACTACCTTTAAATTTTTTTAGAATGTTTTCTAAATTTTATATTGCTAACAATGGTAAAATCTATAGGCATAATTCGCAATATTGGAGACGTGTTACCCAAATTCCAATATTATTTTTCTGTAAACCTTTCATGTGGCGTCGAAGGTAATATTACTAGGCCTCAGTTTTCCCATGAAAATTTAATAGAGCAATGTTGCTTAGATTTTACTTTGTTGGAAGCTGTAGAACTCAATATACGACAAAAGTTTTGGTACCACCACTTAGATTGATAGATACCAACTGGATTGAAGAGAAGCTGTCTACACCAAGAAGATGCGATACCTCTCCACTAAACTTTTTCTTGGGGGTACAATTACTCCGGTAGTATATGAGCAGGATTTATAAAATGGAATAATAGAGACGTGTACACCAATTACATCTGATACGCTTGCTCGAGTCCGAAGATCATTTCTAAAACTACGAGGTTTGTTCAATTGAAACCCATCTTTGTTTTATAAACAATTTATTCAACAATTTAATAACGAATAATTACCGTCTCAGGTAAGGCACCTATCCCATTGCTTTACTAACCGACGTATACCTTGCTTATAGAATTATTGTGACAGATGATTGAAGAAGTCTTCCACAGCTATCTGTAGTTCTGGATCAAACTCAAAATGTCGATCTTTCAAGGCCTTTTTCGTGGTCCAAAAATATGGAAATCGCAAGGCGATAGATCCGGGCTACCCTCCATTTCTTTCGTTGGAGATGTTCTTTTGCCACATTAGCAACATGAGGCGTAGCGTTGTCATGCAGCAAAATGACCCCACGCGTAGGTTTTCCTGGACGTTTTGGTCTTATTGCTTGATGAAGTTCGTTCAAAGTTTCATTGTACAGATTTACATTGACATTTACTACAGGATCTTTAAACTCAATCAACAAGGGTCCTTCATGGTCGAAAAAAAAATGTTAACATCACCTTGCCTGCAGAAGGTTGTGTTTTAAACTTCTTCGGTGGTGGTGAACTAGAACGTTTCCACTGCATCGACGATAACTTACTGGATGGCTTCTAGTAATGGCATCAAGTCTCGTCACCAGCAACTATTGACAGAAGAAAGTCATCACCATTTTACTTATAGTCTGTGAGGTGTTGTAGAGATAGTCCCATTTTTCCATTCGTAAATTTTCGGCACCATTCCTTCACTTGGGTATGCAATACATGTATTTCCATACACTGCTTGCATTCGCGTATTAATCTGCAATGGCTCCACACCCTCAGCGCATAAAAATTGTAGGACTGCACGCTGATCAAATTTGGACGACTTTTCAACAACAAACGCCATTTCAAAATCGAAGTTTTAAAACTCAGAATGAAATTCAAACGCCAGAAACTTATTAATGTGTTGCTTGCTTGCTTTGAAAGAGCGAGATCTAGGACGCGATTTTCCAAGCATCTCTATGCACTTAGGTCATATGGCCCATTGTACACCCTAACTAAGAATTTTGCCTATCTGGGGTAATTCCAACTCAAGTAGTGATTTTTACCGTGTCACACATCGTAGTGGCACGGGACCTACGGCTTTACTTCTTATCCGACAGAAGGCGCATTTTCAGATATTTCCCCATAGAAAAATCTCGCCGACCTTGGCCAGGTTCGATCCCGCGTCCCTCGGATCTAAAGGCAAATGTGCTAACCACTAGACCACCGAGGCCGGCTAATGTGTTGCTTACAAACACTACTAACATTAATAAACGTCATTTCAATTATTGCATTTGTTTTCAAGTCTAAATTGATGAAAGATGGTTTTCAGTTGAACATGCCTCGTAATTAGAAAATGCATGGAAGTAATTGAGACAGTTTTAAACATTTACTGAATTAAATACAACTTTGCTGTTCAATTTTTGTTGTTTTTCCACTTTCCATTTCTATCCTATAAAATATTTAATAATCTCAGTCTGATATATGTATGTTGGGTTGCGTCAACCAAATTCTAGGGGCGACAACTTAGATGATCCACTCTGTACATGCAATTGTTGAAATGGCGAGAATCAACTTGTAGCCTATTATGAATATTTTCATATAACCATTTTCTATTTAAGTTAAATAGCAACTCGTTTGATGTTTTTCTTTCTCAAATAAAATGAAATTTGTTTAAAACACAATAACCTGAAACAATTTAAATAAACGTCCGAAAAGTACCTTTTGGACTTGCTGGTAGTAAAACATTCTATTTCCAAACTCTTGCGAACTTTAACTGTTTCGGGAGTTATGTCGTTACGGGCTTGTGCTTTGCGTTACAGCAAATCTTTTTGTTTTGTTCTCAAGGATTTCAAGGTACACATTTAGAACATTTATTTGTATTACTGTGTTTATTCAGTTCTATCAACTATTTTTCTGGAATAAATGATATTGAATCCTTCGTCTAGTGAAGTTGAATCATAGAAAACTAACAAACAAAATAGATGAGGTAATGATAATAATAAAGAAAAAATTAAAAACAGCGAGATGGTAAATTTATTTAGTTATATACTACTACAATATTGCCAACAAAATATTTTATGGCAATTAACGATGGCAAACAAAACATGTATTTATTTAAACCATTCAGTTTGCAACATTTATAATATTAATGGATAACCCCATGAAAGAGTTTGGCTGGCAAGGTGGAAGGTCCGAGCTTCTGTATCCTTGCCCTCATACACATGGTGCTGTGGTGGGCATCACGCAGTTGCCAATCATAAGACCCAGTTATTTAAAACCAGTGGACAAGCCGCCCGCCAGGGATTGAGTCAGGGATCTGAACTCCCGAACGTTTGCGCCGAAGCCCAGTGCTCTAACCACTGCACCACACTTGCGCTTTACAGCATTTGCTTCAGCTATTTAATAGCTATCGAAGTAGCTTTGCTACGGATACTTTTATTTCAGAACAAATTAATTATTTCTAATTGCATAACATAAAATCCATGGTGATTCCGATATTCGAAAACAGTTCGATATGCTTTTCCGGCCTGGCGTTTGGATTGCTTGACAGACCTGGAGACTGGCCTCCGAACAACCTATTTGGGGACCAGAACCCGTTATGCTATATATCTGAGGACATTAAGCTTTATGCTATACCAAGAAACCCTAAAAAACTTCACACGAAGATGGTTAAACACTGAAAGTTGTCGTCATGTAAAGTCTGCTATTACTGCATCCTTGCCAGACAACTAAATTTTGTGTACAACTGTCCCGAAAGAACTTGCGACTATTTGTAGGTATCTTATTTGGACACTACATCATAAATCAACACATGCACTGGCGGACAGCCCAAACTGTCGAGGATGCAACGGGAGGAACGAGATGGCAGAACACGTCCTACGTCACTGCCCAGCTCTCGCTACAACCAGAGGATCCATGTTGATAGACTTTTGTCCTAATATGACCGAAATCAGCAACACCCCAGTTGCGGATGTCCTCAAGTACATCTACAAGATTGGATGGCTTGGGTGATGCCAAAATTGGGGAGCTGCTGGGAGGCAGCATAATGGGCCCACCTATGCGGCCTAAGTGCAAGTGAGGCACCTCGCCTTCCCGCAAATAAAAAAAATTACAGTCTACAGACCTGAACGGATTCTTTATATTTTCCAAAGCCAAATTAATGTTTAGGGATATTGAGTGATGCGTAGATTGCCTCATTGTAATTATTTATTTATTTCGTATCCAAACTTCATTTCATATGGTGTGTACAGCGTTTCAGTTTTGTGCCTTATCTAGAAAATTAATTATTTAATCGGAATTAAGATACTCATAGAAACACGACAATATTTAAAGAAACTCTACTGGTTTCAATTCCAACCTGATAATAGGTAGACAACTTAAGGCAGTTTATAAACTAACAATTATTATTAGTATACTCAGTGACATGGAAATCGCAACACCAAGAAGGGGTAGGAAGTTTTTGACCAAACTTGGCAGAAACGTTTAACCACTAAAAGATAGTAATTGATTACAATTTTAAAGAAAAACAACAAAATTTAAACATAATTTTTATGAATACTGGGTTGGTCCCCCCTACTGGTTACACACTCCCCCACTCTTCGTGGCATCGATTCTAGCAGGTGGTCGATTTCCTCTTGAGGTATTGTGTCCCAAGCAACCTGTAATTCGTGCTGTAGAGCTTACAGCCTCTGCGGAGGATGCATCAAGTTCCTCAGTCTTCTCCCCATAATGTCCCAAACATGCTTGATGGGCAAAAGATTAGGAGATTGGGGTGGCCATGGCAAGAGATTGACATTATCCTCTGCAAATCGGTCCATAGACGTCTTGCAATACGGGACGGGCATTATCCTGCTGGAAAAGTGGGTCTTCCAACTGCTGAAGAAATGGAAGAACGTGGAGTTCTACCACTTCATCCACATATCGCTGGGCGTTCATATTGCCTCGGATGAATAACAAACGGGACCTACTCCCATAAGTTATAGCACCCCATACCATAATCCTCACAGTTTGGTGTACATGCCTCGCAACAGAAAATTCAACATTGCGACGTTCCCCAATGTTCCCCCAGTGTTCGTCTGACCCTCATACGGCCATCATGCATCCCGAAACAGAATCGGGATTCATCACTGAACACCACCCTATGCCACTCTAGGTTCCACTGCAGTCGCAACCTACACCTCTCCAAACGTTGCTGTTTGTGGTAACACAAGATGTGTCCGATAGGTTTGCAAGCTGAAAGCTCTGATTCTGCGGTAAACCTTTTGACCCGTTACAGGACGACCTTCGTTAGCTAAATATTGATCGGCAATTGATCTGGTACTGGAGGATCGATCTCTTGCTGCCATAAGTCGAAGATGATGGTCCTGCACCTCATTTGTTCTTCTTCGCCCCCCGGGTCCTCTTCTGCGACGTTCGTGAACCTCCCTAGTCCATGCCTGATAGCAGCGAATGCTGGTGGAGTGGTTCCGGTTAAGGCGATTTGCAATTTCTCTAAACGAAAAACCACCTTCGTGCAAACCAACAATACGACCTCTGTCGAATTCGCTTAATTGGCGGTCATTTCCACGTTGGCGCACTCTGGGTATAATCACACCCTCAAAACAAACGATCAAAACCGAAAACAATAAGGAATTGAACAACATCTCGCAAAACATACACCTGATAAAATTGTTAAAAAAACTGAAAGAACTGTCAGATAAGCCATTATCACTTGATCCATATGAATGTAATTTTAATCAATTGCTACCTTTTAGTAGTTAAACGTTTCTGCCAAGTTTGGTCAAACAATTCCTACCCCTTCTTGGTGTTGCGAGTTCCATGTCACTGAGTATATTATGGAATTCATGTAAAGCAATTCTTTGGTAAAAAAGATTTGGAAACTTTTAGAAAGGTAATCCTCATTGACCTTAATCAAACGCTAAAAGAAGTTCTTGTGTAATAAATAATGGTGTCAAATGAAATACACTTTGATAACCATTACATAATTATAAAATGAAAAAAAGTTAATAGGTTAACTTAATCGGGAAGTGAATGGTATGATAGACTGTAGAATATTGTGTTCATTAGATGTGTTATTTGGGCGGTATATCATATCAGGCGCGTCGACATTTAACGCCGACTTGTCTATATTATTTCAATATACCATTTCGAAAACAACATTAACTAATGCGCTGCACATGTTAAACGAGAAAATGTCAAAAATTACAATCTAGGCAAAGGAAATATTCAATTTTTCAAATTTAAATTGTTAAACGTGACGCTAACGAAAAACTTATTCTGGAAAATTAAATTGAATTTTCAATCGAAGCACTTGTAGCTATTGATTTTGCATCGCGACGTCTAAGAAGTACTCTTAAAACTGATCATTGCTAGAACATTGAATTGAACAGTAAATGAGTTAGTGATACCTGACTAAGAGCAGATGATACTTGCCAATTAACGTATAATTTTATCACAACAGCTGTATACTTAATGTTTATATTTCAGAAAGTTTTTGCATAATCAATTTCTAAGGTGTAGAAAGATAAACTAGATCAGATATTTATAATGGCTAACGTTCGTTAATATTAATGGAAACGATTTGTAAAATTTACATTGAAAGTTTGTGTTTCACTATCTAAATTATGTAATTGAATTAGCAAGTATAATTTTGTAATACGAAATATTGGTGCTGCTATACAGGGTGGTGGAATTTCATTCAGGGGCCTAAAACAAATCGAAAATTGCAAGTCGAAATTCTTCTGATTGTACTTCGTTATCGAGTTTATGATAAAAAAACAAAAATTTAACATTAAAATTAATTTTTTTATACGAATAATATTAGTAAAAAATATATTGACTACATCTGTTGGCATATTTTTATTTATTGAACCCACAGCAGCGTCAATACGAGCTATGAAACCTTCAGGAGTCAAATAGGTTCCCAGTAAACGTTTTCTTCTACATAATCCCAGAAAAAGAAATCCCAATGGTTTCAGATCTGTTGATCTAGTATTGGGATATGAATCCACCTCTTGCAATCCATCACTCAGGGAATTTCTCACTTGTATTCCATAATGTGAAGGCGCACCGTCATGTTGAAAACGACAATTTAATTTAACTGCCAAAAATTGAAGACACAAGGCTGATTTAAGTCGTTTAGGGAGACTGTGTGGATCAATTACATTATGATTTAATAATCCAGCCCAAATTTTTATTGACCATGGTATTTGATAAGATCTTCTACGTATTAATTAATGGTTTTTATCCCTCCATTCTTGTAAGTTATGAGTATTTATGATACACATCTTAATAAATGTTGATTCAACAATAATCTACATCTACATCTTCATTGTAAGATTATTGTTTATGCTATGCAACAACCATCTACAAAAATTAAAAGCTTCAAAAATTCTAACTTCGGGGGCCTAAATGGATGCAGACCATTTCTCCTTAATAATCTGCGACGTTACTAGAATACTTGTACCTGGTTGCGAGGCGGCGTGGGGTAGAGGTTAGCGCGTTAGACTTCTACGCTTTAGGTCCTGGGTTCAATTCCAAGTACCCGAACATCGAATTTTTAACGGCCGTTCTCCCTCGCAAAGCAGTGGCAAACCAGCGAGGTATTCTGCCTAGTAAATCTTCTCTGGAGTAGAACACTTCCCGTGGTTCGGAGACCACGTTAAGCTGTCGGTCGCAACACAGGCATAGGAGAGAAGATCGCTACATCTTGTAAGATATAATTCTTAGAGTTCCATCTTAACTAGAATGGTATACTTAGCAAAAAAAAAATATTTCTGGATAGATCACTTTACATGAAACATTGACTGACTTCACTTTATTTCTTGTAAACCCATTAGTCACTGATTTAGGAAGTTATATATTTTATATAAAGTGAATATGAGGATAAATGTTATGTCGCAGCCTTTTTTGTAAAATACCGTGTAAAAGTGGTTACGATTTATAGCGATAGGTAATTCAGTTACGCAGTGCATACAGTGACTTATTACGTGATCAAGACCGGAAATAGTGTAAACACTAAAAATTCTTGAAATGCACAGGCATTTAGGTACCATAGAAACTAAAAGTAGTAATGAAAATGTTATTGTTGAGTGGTAATTTGACTTAAATGAATTAATTGTTTATATTAAATAGAAACTTATACAATAAATTTTATTACATTTACAAATTTATTTTGCAATCATTGCTGATGCTTGTGATATTTTAACGTGTATATACGAAAAACGCTCAGAATTGACGATTGAGCGGTAGTGTGTCCTACCTGCTGGATAGTGGGTTTTTATCTCTGCAGAAAGAATCACAGCGAATAACCCTTATGGATGATCCTTTCAAACGTTAACAGGATCAGACGTTTCAAGGTAGGGCAGTGTGTATACAACAATTAGTATATCTTCTGGGTCACACTATTGACATAACCAGTCCTACATCTCAGCAAATCCATTTTAAATGGTTGTATTTCTTAGAATTTGTACCATTGAGGTACTTTGGAAAATTTAAGCCGTTCTTTTAGCAGAATCCAAAGCATAATGCAATAATATGTGAGGGTAATTAGAGGAGAGTGAACAAGAACCATGGGGTAGACTCAACCACTTCAGTTTACTCTAAGCAGAATCAAATTTCGCAGATAATATTTTTCCTATTAGTTGGTATTATTAAAGCCGCCATTGTGCAGCTGAGGAAAATTTTGGTAGCATCCCAACTTTTTTTGGAATAAAACTGAAAAGTAATGCTAAATAAGGTAAGTTTTAGATGTGCATGAAGTTGCTTGTTGCTCTGAAGCAACGTTCATAGTCAGAATTAATTACTACTGGTAGAGCATTTGAGATAGTTTTAGCTTTAAAATAAGGTATTCATCAAAACTTTAAATGGCTTTCTTCAAACTAAAATTATTAAGAAGGCACATAAGAACAACCTGGGGTAGATTCAACCATCACATACGGTGCAGTTTCAACCTATGGTTGAAGGTACCTCAGGCTGTTCTGAAACACTGAATAAAGAAGGAAAATTATGGCTGTTCTTCTTTGTAGATACCTGGACACTGCAAAAGGAAGAAGGATAGAGAAATTGACAAGAAATAATAAAAACTGCACTTAAAAACTGTTTCAGAAATACCGCATCTATTAGAAAGATATCTAGGCGTTACAACCGTGATCAAAACAATTAAAAGGAGAAAAAGCTCGTAGGCCAAATCTCTTCTGAGTAAAGGCGGGAGTTGGTGATATGTGTCATACAAATGCTTGTAGAAATGCTTTTCCACTAACCTATATGGTCCCCGGAATGAGAAAACTCTATGAATATATAAATGACAGACCTGCTTCGTCTTTGGTCCTCAACAATAGATCGGTGCGGATGACTGAAGAACTCTTCGTGGAAGTTATTGGACATACTCGCTGCTCACGAAAACTGAATTCTTCTATTGCCATGAGTCTCATCTGTCATTACAAGCAGTAAAACTATGCAAAGAGGCTGGAATAGAACTGTTGTCATTCCCACGCACATAATGCTCGATGTGGGAGTTTTTGGGCAATTTCAATCATCTTTGGCAACTGTTTTAACGGCTCTTAGTTCTGATGAAATAATTACCATTACAAATATCGGATAGTTAACCAAAATAGCATTACGTCTAGCTTTCACAATTACAAACATAGCTAAGGCTTTCAAGACGACAGGAATACCAGCTTTAAAGCGCCAAGCTTTTAGAATAGAAGGTTTTTCTGCAAGTGCAGCTATTAACCGTAGAACAGAAAACAAAGGTATGAATGACATAAATCAGATGGCACAACCAGGTTGCTCAAAAGATGAAGAAAATATAAACGAAAAAAAAAATAAAGATGAAGAAGGCAGGCACCAAATAGTAATTGAGATGGAAGCGAAGATTCGAATTGAAGATATTAGATCGTTATCTAAATCTATCAGGAAAAAGCAAACTAAGAGAAGAAGGCGAGAATGTAAGTCCAAGATTAATACTTCAATTGGAGAACTCTATTAATTACAGAGAGCCAAACTGGAGAAAAGCAAGAAATATTCTCTATAAAACTAAAGTTACAGACAACGAAACGAAAGATTATTCAAAACAGAAACAATGAAACTTCTTTAGAAAGTTCAGTACGTTCTCAAGAGGAATCAGATGACCATTCATACATAGATGCATTTCTTATAGAATTAAATGATGTGGATGAGTTTGTAATTGCAAAATTTTGCACAAAATTTTCTGTAATGCATTATGTTTATAAAAGTTTTACGTAAAGACGGAAACGAGTATGAAATAAAGTTTTCACAAAATACTTCAAACACATTTGCTTTTCCGGACAGAGAAAACATTACCCTGGTAGGAAGAGATGACATAGTGGCAGTCCTACCTAGCCTTATAAATACTAGAACTGCTAGGACTTCGACATTATTCAAGTTTTAATTCAATTTCAAAGGTTGGAATGTCAGATAAATGTAGTGAAATATGTCCAGACATTGTTCCTCGTGAATAAATACAATTTATTTTCCAATAGTGTTTTGTTACACTGGTTGAAACCACCATAAGTACTGGTTGAAGCTTCCTCATACCTCATACCTGGCGTAGATTGAACCAAATTACAAATTTTGGAAAATCGAATATTATGCGTTTGTCAAACTACAGAGTGATTTTAATAGTTATGCAAATATTCTAACTGGTAACAGAGGATGGTAAAATAACAGGGTTTGTCCAATAATGTCTTATACAAAAATTCTTAATTTTCAAAAATGCAGGTTGAGATTGTTCTAAGAAAAGCTTGATAGCTACAGGTATTTTGAAAAAGTAATTAATAACCAAAAAAGGCCGTTTTTCATTAATGTCACATTGAAAAATACCGTAAAATGGATTTTACCTTTGTTGAGATGATTGATATGGTATTAATTTATGGAGAGGCCCGTGGGAATGCTGTACTTGCTCGAGATTTGTACCATGAACGTTTCCCTCGACGACGACTGTCCAACACGCGAACCTTTGTGAGTATGGTTCAACACCTCAAAGATTATTATTAGCCGGCAACGTGAGAATCGAGTCCTCACTGCCGAAGAGGGGGTTTTGCAGGAATTGGAAAACCAGCCACAAATAAGTACACGCCGTCTTGCTAATCAGGTAGGAGTATTCCAGTTTGTAGTCTGGCGAACTCTAAAAGAACAAGGATTACATCCATTTGATATTCAAAAAGTCCAGGCTCTGAAACCAGGAGATCTACCTCGCCGTGTTCATTTTTCGAATGGGTTCAACATAATCAACGTGAAAATCCAAATTTTGTGGCCAATATTTTAGCTACTGATAAGGCAGGTTTTTCGAGAAATGGGGTTCATAACGCTCATAACACGCACATTTGTAGTGATGAAACTCCTAATGAAATTCGAAAATGTCACTTCCAGCAATCATTTTCCATCAATGCTGTATAGGAATCTTTGGAGGTCATCTTATAGGTCCCTAAGTTTTGTCCAGACGGTAAAATGGTAATGGTTACTTCGATTTTTTTGGAAAATATTCTACCACAGTTGCTAGAGAAAGTTTAGCTACGTACGCAGAACAACATGCTTTATCTCCATGATGGCGCTCCACCTCATTACGCTGCACAAGTGACGGCTGATCACATCTCATAATTCAAAAGCTGCGAGCTCAATTTGAAAAATTTCATCGGCTCTCAAACAAGGTAATTTCATTGTGTTTCTCAAAAACTATGAACATTTTTGTAAGGTAATTTTGCGTATATTGTATTATTTTGGTGTGACATTAGAAGACAATTAATGAAGAAAGGAAGCTGAGGGGACGCTGGCAAACTACACGATCTTCTATCGATAACACAAACCTTAACCTAGCTACAAGACAACTAAAGGAACTGCTCAAACAACAAAAAAATAAAGGGATCAAAAATTGCATGTAGCAACTCTCAGCTACTGAAGCTACCGACTATTCCTTGTGGAAAGTAACTAGAAAAATTAAAGATCCCCAAAGAATGAATCCACCTATCAAAAGAACTAACGGAACCTAGGCCAGATATGAACACGAAAAAACCAATACATTTGCAAGACATCTTAGCAATGTATTCCTACCCCTCCCAATGGAGATATCGCTACAAGAGGAAGCTCCTATCCAGCAACTACTAGAAGCCCCATTTCAAATGGATACTCCTATCGGTAGCTTCGAAATATCTGAAGTAGAAGACGTTATAACCACAAACCTCAATCCTAGCAAAGCCCCAGGCTACGATTTGGTAACAGGCAAAAGCCTAAAAGAGTTTCCATAAGAAGGCTTCAGAATACTTAGCTATATATTCAATGTGGTAATAAGAACCGGACACTTCCCATCTTAGTGGAAGGTTGCGCAGATTATAATGATCCAAAAACCTGGCAAAGACTCATCTGAGGTAACAACTTATCGTCCCATCAACCTATTACCTATAATATCAAAAGTGTTCGAGAATCTCTTCTTAAAAAACTGAAACTTATCATTAAAGAAAGAAGCCTGTTACCTAGATTTCAATTTGGATTTCGTCAACAACATACGACAATGGAGCTTGTACACCGTGTGTAGAAATCAAGACGTATTGCTCCGCTGCATTCCTCGACATATAGCAGCCTTCGATAAAGTGAGGCACGATGGCCTGAACTAGAAGATGAAGTTAAATCTACCGCATCCATATTGTAAAGCGCTCAAATCTTAACTAACAGAAAGGCACTTCCTACTAAAACATGATGAAGTGCACACCCACTTGGTTCCAATTAGGTCAGGGGTTTCACAAGGGAGTGTCTTTGGACCTATCCTCTATCTAATATACACAGCCGATCTACCAACTACCACTAATACTCAAATCGCCACCTTTGTAGATGAGACTGCCGTAATGCCATCACCCGGGGTCCTAATATAGCATGCAGTTTCCTACAAAATCATCTCAACAAGATCGAGAGCTGGTTAAAAAGGTGGCGCATTAAAGTGAACTGTAGGAAATCTACACATATCACGTTCACCCTTCGCAGAGGGATTTGCTCAACTGTGTATCTGTGTAACATTCCACTTCCACAAAAGGATGAGGTGAAATATCTCGGATAATCTAGCTGGACAAACAGCTAAACTGGTCAAAACACATATGGAATAAACGACTCCAATTAGGCCTCAGCTACCGCAAGATGTATTGGTTGATGGATCGCAACTCTCACCTGACGTTGAACAACTAACTCTTCTACAAGGCGATACTAAAACCCACACGGGCATACGGTATTCAAATCTGGAGCACCACCAGTGACACAAATATCTTGAAACTGGAAAGATTTCAATCCAAAACATTAAGGCAATCTGTAATGCACCGTGGTATATACCAAACCATGTTATTTATCGAGATCTTTAAACCAAAACTGCGAAAGAAGAAATCACCACCCAGAGTGCAAGATACATTTTGGCCAAGGACCTACACATCGCTCCCAGAGTGAAGAGACTCTAGATCTTCCCTAGAGTTGAGTATTATTATTAAGTCTTCTTCTTCTTCTTATTATTATTAAGCTAATAGCTTGTTCATTCCAGATTATCTTTCCACCTTTTCTTTGGTCTTCCGGGGCTGCGCTTCCCGCGTGGTCTTCTATCTCTTGCTATCTTTACTTGTCTGGTCTCGTTCATTCTTGATATGTGCTGATTCCATTCATCTCTGCGTTGTTCTACCCATTCTCCGATCTTTTGTATATTACACTCTTGTCTAATATCTTCGCTTCGAATGTGGTCTCTTAGGGATTTGTTTGTTATTTTTCGAAGTGTCTTCATTTCCACAGTTTCCAGCATCTGCTTTGTTTTAACTGTATCCGCACGTGTTTCTGAGGCATATGTCAGTACCGGTCTTACTACTGATTTGTATACTCTTACCTTTA
>JABXWE010008166.1:0-17569 GCA_014611495.1 Limonius californicus | reverse complement strand
TAGGATCTCACACCGCATTCACAGAGTCTGAACCTGTTGTCGGTCTAATTAAACGGACAGTGAGGGGAGCAATTGAAGAATGGATGGTAACCAAACATTCGGAACACTGAAGACTCTCACCTCGATAAAGACAAAGCAAAGCTGTAATGGGTAACTACCCCTACAAGCCTACCAAACCAGTCCTACAACTTAGTAGGACTCAAATTGGACTAATGATAGCACTCCTAACGGGACACTGGCACTTCAGATAACACATCTACAACATAGGGATATTTAACGAAGATCCTGTTTGCAGGCTGTGTGGTGAGGAAGAGGAAACAACTTGCCACATAATATTTCAATGCGAAGCCTTAACTTGTAGAAGATATCAAATCTTTGAGGGTACTAACCCAACGAGATACAACCGCAAGCCAGTCTGATCAACAAACTCTACTTGATCTACTTGACAGCGACTAGCGACAAAAGGGGATATGCACAATAGGCCCAAGAGGCCGCAGTGTCAAAGGGCAAAATCAATTCTCCCCGTAGAATCAATCAATCAATGAACACAGATATCTGGTTAAAGTATACAACATAACGTTGTGTCAGATTAGTTTTTTAAAAAGGCATGTTACGAGGTTAATTGCTTATTATAATTGCAGAAAAACAAAATTGGAAAGCAGAACCTGTATATTAATTGAAGCAAAAAAGATCCTGAAGAAGAAAAACTAGAGTCACCAAAGGACGCTAAAAGGTCATGGAAATATCCTTCCTGTTTCTGAAAAAACCTGTCATGAAAACAATGGGTGGACAATCTAATTGTATATGGAATGGAAAAGAAAAAGGGAAAGGGTAAAGTAATCTACTATGAAGAAAGAGGAGGATAAGAAGAATTCTGAAATAAACCTGGAAGATTTACAACATTTCCACCAATAGTAAATGTAATGTTCAAAAGATATGTCTTTAATATCACTATTATAGCTGAGGTAATGTTACACGACTAGCTTTGCAAGCTTAGGCATCCAGCAAAAACATGTAATTTTAAAAACCTGAAAGATGAGCTAATAAAACATCCTATCGTTATTGGTATCAATGATAATGGTCGCTAAGGCTAACTACAGCAATAGATCTGCAATTTAATAGGACTCAAAATGGAATAATGACGGCACTTCTAAATGGACACTGGCACTTCAGACATTTTCACAACATAAGGCTACCGAAATAAACCCCATATGCAGGCTATGTGATGCGAAGAAGCAACAGCGAAGCCCTAGCTCGCAGAAGATTCCTAATCTCTACTTCCAACGAGATACGACTGCCAGCCAGTCTGATCAACAAACTCCTAGACCTTGTAAAGAGGATGGATCTGATATCATTTTTGCGTATAGAACCAAGATGGCAGCACATTCCAATTTAGGATAGAGTAAACGAAATAATACATTATTCAAAAAACTCTGTTATACTGTAAAATACTAATAAGGTCTTTGTTCTCACCGATATATTTTTAATGTTAAATTTAACTTGGGCCTGTTGAGCTATTCAGCAGACGTTTGAAGAAGGCGGATAAAAGGAACATCTTTTAGACAGGAAAGTAGGCGGTAGAGGCATTTCTGCCGTGATGGATTTCGAATTCTAACGCAGAGTACGTGGCCGTAATAAGCGTCTTCGGCAAACCCACCGTAAAATTAGGACTATTAGCGAAATGCCAGGCTTCCGATGGATTAAATGAAAATAAGGGGTTACTTGGTTGCATTCCCGGTATTAGATCGCCTCCGTCGAATTCCTCTATACTTTGCTTTCATAAACCATGTCGTGGCTTACGAAGGCAGGCTTCAAGGACGAAAACAGCAATCGATCCTTTAGATTCCTAATGTACTTTGTTTTCCGTGTTAGGTACCTATCACAGAAAACTGAATCATGGATATCAGCTTTTCGAAAAAAGTGATAATGACCATGTTTATACATGTATGTAAAGTATGAAGCTCCTTTTCGAGAGTACTCATGTAGTATACGCTGACCTCGTAGACCTCTAGTAGCAGAAAACGCCCTGTATACAGAAGGATTTAGACAAAAATGGAGAACACGAAGACGAAAGTAATTGCTTATTTTTGTTAATACGCTGGTTGACGAAATAATCATAATTTGAACCAATTAAATAAAAATGTTTTAATTTTCACACGAACCACATAAAAATGTATTTACAAAATATTTTTCCTTTAATGATAAGCTTCTGTTTTCCGTGCCCGAAAAAAGATGTTTTAGTTTATTTTCTGTTTCACAAACTTTTTGTATGTTTTGGTTCAGAGCAATTATTTTTTCATACAAAAGAAAAACAACTAGAAAAATTCATAAATAAAAAGTGAGTACCCAAGAAAGTATTGTTATGAAAGAAGCTTCTGCTTGTTCACAAAAGGTGGCGCTCTCACTAGCACCCGATAATTCACATACAATGCTCAAAGTATAATAAAATTAAGGTTAACATCAGGATACGCCATATCGATAAAGATTTATTTGAACTTAAATAAGACAATAATAACCAATATTAATACACATAAACACGAATTACTTATGCACAAAAAGAATAAAAATATCGGACAGAAACAAGTCAGAACTTAACAGTTTCCGTAAATTAATGGAACTGTTCAAAATTCCCACCACCAACATTATGACATTCTGCATATCCCACTACAATTGAACTTCGTAATCGTTGGAGCATGGGTTCCTTTAAAATTGCAGCCGTTTGGTTGATACGATTTGTTAAATCATCCACATTACTCACTGGTGTGACATATATCAAATCCTTCAGATAACCCATAAATTCAAATTGAAGGGTGTTAGATCAGGTGACCTTGGAGGCCAAACTATAGCACCCCACGACTAATCCATCGACCTGGAAAATCATTTGATTTTGAAGCTAATCTCGAACAATGATTTCATAATAGGCTGGAGCACTATCTTGCAACGATACATTTTGTCTAATTATCAGTGAAACACTTTCCAGTAGTATTTGAAAATCTTCATTTACAAAATGTAGGAAACTTTAAGCATTAAGACGATTTGGAAGAATAAAAAGACCGATTAAATAATTATTCACCATAGCTGCCCAAACATTAACACATAATCACTTCGCAAATCAGTTGCATGAGGGTTCTCGTCTGCCCACACATGATTATTACGAGTATTTTGTAAACCCCATCCTTCATAAATGTTGCCTCATCTGTCCCCAAATTATTGCCAATAAAATTCGGATTTTCTTGATGTTTATTTAATAGCCATTCGCGGTACCTAACTCGTGCATCATAATCCTGTGGTAATAAATGTTTCACTTTCACTTTTCGAAAAGGATAGAGGTCGTTGTCGTGTAATATTCTGTGTACTGTCGAATTTAGCCTGTCCACAATCCGAAAAATGCCACATACACTTCTCGTAGACCACTATCAAA
Source organism: Limonius californicus (assembly GCA_014611495.1). Taxonomy (NCBI): domain Eukaryota; kingdom Metazoa; phylum Arthropoda; class Insecta; order Coleoptera; family Elateridae; genus Limonius; species Limonius californicus. The sequence goes on along the minus strand of JABXWE010008166.1, from coordinate 14,148 downwards.
TTAATTCATACTTTCAATTCAAACATATTTTCTTCAATATTGGGCTGCCTTACCAAAAATTGACGACCGCCACCACCTTTTCTTGACCAATACGTCCTCTCTCTCTCTCATAGTGTTGGTAGTTTGTTTAATAACTGTGTAGTTTGGATGTTTTCTATTTGGATAGCGTTCACCGTATAGCCTTGCCGCCGCGTTACAATCACCATCAACCACTCCAAGAATCCAAATCATGTCAGTGTATTCAGCAAATGTGTATTCTATTAAAGCAAGTAAAAAGGAATTTACAAAAAGGAATAGTAAAAATGTGTTGACAACTGAAATATATTAAAAAGAAATTATTATCAGCCTTGCTGCCCTATCTAAATTTGATATTTTAATTGGGATGCCTCAGTAGTAGCAGAACCAAGCTTTGGTTGTAATATTCCAAACGCTTCCCAGTTCGAATCACTCCAGGGTTGGACATTTTTCTAATTCCCTAGGTGATCGGTACACCAACACGGTAACCCGCAAAGTCGGCCCTGTTGTGTATAGCACAAACTAGCTTAGCCTTGCCTCACACCGCCTCGACACTGCGCAAATGGTACAAACGAGGATCATGATAAAGATGATGATGATGAACTAGGTGGAGACGATAAATTAGACGTGACTCCCGAATATTATGGGGTAAAAGAGTAAGCTAACTGAACCCTTCTAAAAACCACGTTTAGCTGATGGTTCGCCCTTCTGGAGTGTAAGTGGAAAACGGAGACTTCTGTCTTGCTCAGATTAGATTTCAGACCCCATGTCGAGAAGAATGTATTCAAGGTCTCCAAATATTCGTTAAGGAGTTTTGCTTGAGTGAAGTCGGAGTGTTGAGTGGAAATTATGCGAGGAGATTGTGAGTATATCAGAGATATAAACGTTAAACAGAACTGGGGCGAGTACAGATCTTTGTGGGAGGCCACTGAATTTGCTTGCTCTACCATCTTAGATCTACTTGGAAAACTACACAGCATTTCATTAATTAGGTTCAGTTCTCCACACTGTATCATACGCAGCGATTAAATCTATGAAAGCGGCCGCCGTTTTTTTGTTCTGAAATCCGATTTCTATATGCGTTGTAAGGGCTAGGACTTGCCCCTCACAACTACCCGGTCTGAAGGGTGTTCTATAGGGACAGAACTGTCAACATAGGACGCTAGTGCAAATACTCTTAGAACGGCTACTTTAGCCTTGGTGTACTCTACCGCCGAATATTGCTGCTCGGTCTGGTCGAACAGTCGACACGTTCACAAAATTGATGCACAGCTAAACCAAGCTATGCGACTAATAACAGGGACAGTAAAGTCCTCCCCTGTACAGTGACTGCCTACCTTAAGCAGCATCGCCTCTCCGCAACTGAGAAGAGAGGCCGCCTTACTATCCCTTTATAAACAGTGCATCAGTAATCCTTCTGTACCAATTCATGGGTTTACTCAAAAAATTATAGCTGCACGTTCTAGACTAAAATCTCGACAGCCCACTTGGTGTACAGCTATGCAACTCCATGAATCTGATCACCAGATCGAGGACATTTGGATGGGACAGTGGGCGCAACATTGTGTTCAAAACGCCGATGTGGTTCCTAACCCCACAAACAGAGTACCCGGTTCGATCGTCCCCGAAAACAGTGGACTACTAAATCGCACCGTGCGGGAGATGGCAGAACGGGGGTGATAATGCACAAATGGGGCCAAGTTGTATCACCGAGATGCAATATTTGTGATGCAGATCAGCAGACGATGCAACATATACTCGCTGAATGCCATCTTACAAGATTCCAGGATCCCATTAAGGACATTCACCTCACGCCAAGTCATTTATGGTGTAAAGCAGCTAAGCAGCTAGAGGTACTTAAAACAGTTACATTTTCTATATCCTGCCGTCATGACAAGCACTACTGATTACTTGGAAGATACTGTAAAAATGAACTAAACAAGTTAATAGAAACTGAAGCCCCAGTTGAACATAAAAAACATAACGTTTTCATATACAAATGCGGAACGGGAGGCTAATATAACCCCTTGAACAGAGAAGAGAAGCTCCACTACATGGTTTGTGACTGTCAAAGATGTTGATGATAACCGGGACCTACGGCTTTACGTGCCCTCCCAAGCACGCCCGGTTGCATACGCCACCATATTGGTCCAATTCTGCAGATTGTTCTACACTACGAATACCGTTTAACAGATATCCGCAGTGATCCGCTATAGTGCCGATTTGTTTATTAAACATTATAAATATTGTTAATACATTAGAAAGCAGATCGTTTCTGTGCATTAAGCACATAATAGAAGGTTCCTTTAAATATTCCTATAATAATATCAAGCTAACGTAACCGTATATTTAACTAATAAATAAAATTAATGTTATTAATGTCAGGAATGACGTAGGGTAAGAATCACCCAACCTTACATTTGCTTTTACAATTCAAATTTCCAATTTTATCATAACTGTTTTCTTTAATTCTAAGAATTTCTCAGATAAATGTAATATTTAGGTCATATAGTAAATTATTCATATAACATTTCAACCTAGTATTCATTTATTCATCAATAATACGTCTGGTTCAAGAAGTATATCTCTGCTTCGAGTTGCACAAAATCTATGCAAGCATCCGTGTCATTACATCAAATTGCATACAAAAGTTTGAAATAAGCGTGCATCAAAAGTTTAATGACATCATCTGACTGAAAATCCGAGCACAACGAAGCAAAAAATCTCGGAATCCTAAATAACATTAATTATGTATTTATCTTATAATTAAAATCTTTAATATAAGAAAATTGAATAATTTCATCTCATAAGGGTATTCTAATTTTAACAAGCAGAACTGCTTATTCATAAAATTAGCACGAAGTCAGGATTCAAAGTAAAACAGCAGTAAGTTTACTTTGTTTTTTTTTGCTTTACCCCTGCAATTATACCACTGGGACCTATCCTACGAATAGCGAGTATCTAGTAAAAATCTGAAAACCTATATCGTAACAAAATAGGAACATGGAGGCATATAGCTTGAATAGACAACCAAAGAAACAAAACCCGCAATAATGCAGACTAGTACATGTTGTAAACATAGTGTTACTCGCGTGATAAAGGCTAAGGGTTTACACCTAATTTCTGAATTTTATAAGTGGATTTACTGATTCTCATTATTAATATTAGGAATCGTGTTTAAAACTTTCATACCTAATCCCAGACAATTATTATATTTGCTTTCGTTTATTAATATCACTACTATCATGTATCTAAAAGATATTAAAATTTACTTACATCAAGCTCCGTTTACAATAATTGTAATGCTAAGAAGAAAACGGCTACAAACCTGAAACAAAAAGAAAACAAAATTTTAAACTATTTCATAATAGAAACAATAATAATATTTATCTTCAACAAGTACACCATAATTTATAACACTTCTAAGGCGCGTTTGAAACTAGAAGTTCACTACGGTGGTTTATTTTAAGTTGCTGTCTGTTACAGTATTTAATGTATACTTGAACTACTATTAATACCTCTTCAAGTGGTAGTTTCATAAAGTGTGTATCGTTCTTTTCACGCCTAAATCACCGGTGGCATAATACTGTCAAACAATGTATTGAGGTAGGTCGCCGGTGACCGTCGATCTCTTCAAATATTAATGCTATAGGTCGCCGGTGACTCAACAACGCTCAAGATTCAAAGATTTTATGTTTTATTTTATATGCCTTATTTTTGTGATATTTGCTCTACATCATGATCTTAGGATGGGGTTAAATGTAATTTTAAAGCTTCCTTTGAGTATAGGCACAAATACTTATACATCAGTCACTGGTTCTGTTCTACAGTCTACAGCACATCCAAAATATATTGTCCCTTATTTTTCAGACAACACAATTTTTACTGGAATAATAGCACAGTGCCGCAATACCATAATGTCGACTTCCCGTATAGAAAAAAATCATAGATTGTCCGTCAGCAAATGACAAAACAATCAGTTGATGTGCGTCACCGATTACCTATGCAACCAGTTAAAATAAGAATTGAAGAAGCCGCTGGTAACATTTTAAGAATTTTCGACAACTGACTGCTGTCTTCATAACTGACGCAATTTGGTTTAAATAATATATTTTATAAATCTGGTTTAGGGAAGTCATTACAACCCTTTTTTACGTTTCAGCCGTTTAAAATACACGTTACTAATAACGAGTTAAAAAGCTTTGACTTTTAAAAGCTGCCTTGGTGATTGACACAATTTAGTTTGAAAGACATTTTTTGCAATAGTTTTAGAAATTCAATACAACCTCTATTTGTGTAAGTCACCGGTGACCTAGGCAGCACGATGAGACGATAAAATTAGAAGTCACTGGTAACTTAATAATTTATAACTAATCACTGCTGCCACTATAAATGACACAATTCAATTTGACTAATTTTCTTGAAAAAACGTTAATATAACAGTAATACAACCCCTGTTTATGTAGGTTACCCGTGACCTCGGCGGCCTGTTAGAATAATAAAGCTACAAATCAATGGCGACCAGTTAAGAATTTTTGAAAATGAATTGTTAACTATGTACATTCGTAATTATCACAATTTAATTTGATTAATTTTCCTGAAATTACATTTTTATAAAGTCAATACAACCTCTGTTTATGTCAGTGACCGCTGATCTAGGCAGCAAGCCGGGATAATACAATCACAAGTCACTGGTAACTGGGTAATAAATTATATCTAATCACAGCTACTTTCATATATGACAGAATTTAATATTTTTTTAAAAAACGTTAATATAGCAGTAATGCAACTCTTGTTTATATGTAGATCACCTGTAACACTGGCGACCCGTTAATAGAATAAAGCCACGTGGTTAATAAATTATAACCAATCACAGCTGCCTTCACAAATGACACAATTTAATTTGACTAATATTTTCGGAAAAAACATTTTTATAACAGTAATAAAACCTCTGTTTATGTAGGTCACTTGTGACCTAGACAGTCCGTTAGAATAATAAAGCCACAAGTCACTGGTGACCAGGTAAGAATTTTTGAGTATGTATTGATAATTATATACATTCATAATTGTCAAAATTTAATTTGAGTAATATTTTCTGAAAGTACATTTTTATAAAGTCAATATAACACTTGATGTTTATGTAGGTCGCTAGTGATGTAAGGGCCTTTTAGATTAATAAAACCACAAACAACTGATTACTGATTAATAATTTATAACTATTCGCAGCCTTCATAGAACGATATAATTTAATTTGACTACAGTTTCTGAAATACATTTTTATACAATTAATGCAACCCCAGTTTATGTAGGTCACCTGTGATCACGGCGGCCAGCTAGAATAATAAAACCACCAGTCGCTGATAACCAGTTAAGAATGTCTTACTATTAACAGCTACCTTCACAACTGATATAACGTAGATTATTATTAATAGTTTCTTAAATAACATATTTTTAATGAATGCAACCTCTGTTTGGGGAGATTAGCTGTGATCTAGGCATCCCGGTAGAATATTAGAACTATAAGTCTCTAGTGACCAGTTAGGAATTTCTGATTATTGAAAACTGCCTTGATGATTGACAGTGTTTAGTTTAAAACCCGTTTTTACAGAGACGGGTACAGAGAATCAATACAACATTTGTTAATGTAGGCTACTGGTGACCTAGGAAGCCTGGGAAAACAAAACCACAAGTCCTCGGTAGCCGGTTAAGAATTTCTGACTGTTGATAACTGGCTTCGCAGAGCAGATATAATTTAGGTTATTAATATTTTGTGAAATAACTTTTTTATACAATCAATGCAACCCCTGTTAAAGTAGGTTATCTAAAACCTAAGCGGCACGTTGGTATAGAAGAACCAATTACCGGTAAAGAATTTTTGACTATTAACAGCTGCCTTCACAATTGACACAATTTAGAGTGAAATATGTTTTTATATGATATTTCTGTAGAATTAATACAATTCCTGTTTACGCAGGTCATCGGTGGCCCAGGCGACACGCTATTACACTAAAATCGCAAGTCACTAGTGACCAGTCAGGAATTTCTGACTCCTTCATAAGCAACACAATGTGATTTGACTAACTTTTTTAACTGACTTTAATATAGAATTAAAACAACCTTATTTCTATAAGTCGCCGGTTGAGTTACGCCTTTAATAAATATAGTAAAATTACACACCACTGACCTATTAACAATTTCTAATTATTAAGGACTGCCTTCATAACTAACACATCTTAATTTGACTAATTTGTTAAAAATAATAAATTTAATAAATTTACTCCCCTTTTTCATGTAGATCATCGCTGAAGTACACGACCCGTTCAACTCAGGTCACTAGTGACCGATTAAAATTTTATGGCCATTTTCAGCTCCCTTCATAATTTCCACAATTTAGTTTGTTTAACCTTGTTTGTAATGGCAGTTTTATAAAATCTATGCAATAGCTTTTTATGTAGGTCCACGGTACTGTCTACGATGTTATAAATTGCTATAGTATTATTTTTTTAATATATTGTATGGTTTGATCGTATACATTTAGATGGTATCCAGTACTCAATCAATAATATTTATATAAAAAATAGATACTGTGATTTTAAGTATATTATTGGTACATCATCAGTTCTATACCAGCTTAATAGATTTCTCAATATTATTCTTGTTGTAGGGCACAGGTAACTGAATATTACCCACTGGAGTGTTATAGTCTGCCTGTGACACTTTAATGCGAGGGGATTACTCTTCTGTAAACAACAAAGTTCATACATAATGTGGGCATCAGCGAATGCTAAACAATCTATTGACATGTCACCAGTGACACGCGCTGCCCGTTCGTTATTAAAGCTGTAGGTCACCAGTGACCTCACCCAATAACGTTCCAAACAGCTTCAATGATGAATCCCAACATTTACCCTCAGTCTTACATGCTTCACTACATGCAAGATACAAGCAGCCTTAATAATTGACACAATTTAGCATGACTAAAACTATTATAACGTTAACTTATCAAACAGTAAACTCCAGTTCAACATGGTTTATGACGATAATAAATAATAAGGATTCTAACTAGTACTCTTGAGGGACAACCGATGTTAAGCGTGATGAGGCACTAATCCGACATAAAAGCACTCGCAACTCCGGTACGAAACAGGATTTAACACAAGGACTGCCCGTTTCGGAACGAGCAGCAAGAAAATTCGCGATTTAAACCAGGTCTAACGAGAAAATGTGACTAGTTACGGTTTGACTGGAAATCCCTCTTCATTTAAATTAAAAAATGTTTTTCTGTGAAATCTTCCCGGGGACGGTTTATCTGAAAGGATTGCGAAAGGAGCACAACTAGAAAAGCGTCGTGGTCAGGTTATTTATGTGCCAGTCTAGCTTTGACGTCGATAGCAAAGGACATCAAAAGGCAACCGATTGAAATTTTCAATTTTTAGAGCGGCGCCGTGTTCATCCGGCTAATCCGAAGAGTGGCGAGGGAAATGTACACGCGTCCGACAATTTAATGCTGTGATTCAAATTACACCAACACTATTATGCAAAAATTGCATGCATTCATTTCAAACTTCCTGTATTATTTCACGCTACCGAGGCGACTTATTATTCCCTACGGGAGCATACGAATGTAGTGTTGACAAATTACCTAAATTTGTCATGTTCGTAAATTGCTAGAAACGTGTAATGCATATAAAACTAAAGTTCTGCTGCTTTGATAATATCTGTGTGGTAGTGATTCATTGTAAAGACCTTAAACGAACCCCATTAATCTCGCTAATTTGAAATATTCCTACGCAAGTGTTTTATTGCACCAGCACGTACGGGATCGCGACGGAAAGTTAAATCATAGCAGCTCCTTTATTAGAACAATTGAAAACCATTCTCAACAATCTCTATTACAAAACTCTTATTTATAAAAAGTTTTAATTAAAAAGTATCCCAATTCATGATTGCAAATGTTTGTTTTGTTCCTTTTTAACAAAACGCTTTGTATACGTTTTAATTTCCACATGCCCTGCGTTTTGTTCCATTTGTACCAAAATAGACCATAGACTTTTTATATTGTTTCGTTCTTCTGATTCTTTATGCAACGTACTGTCATATCCTACATTTATGCTCTTATGAAATTAATCTATCCATATCCATACATCCTGTATATGTTTAGTAAAACATCCAAATTTTCACTATTTAGGCGAAGGACGAGACATTTTAAACGATGAAACGCTAATTTTCCCAAACTTTCGAAAGTAAACGTTATATAAATTATTACATTTTATGGAATTTCTAAGGAATCGCAAGGGATAAACTACCTTAAATAGTGTTTCAACCAAATTTCCCTCAATAGTGCCCGAAAAACTGATAAACTCAATATATTTACAATGAATGACCTCAGTCTAATTCCAGTGACCTATAATGTTTGCTAATATTTGTCATCATTTAGTATTTTTATGGCTAATGAAGTAACTGCATGTGTGTTTATTAGTTTCAGAAGATGAATATCCATATTAAGGTGGATTTTCGGTCTAGTTATTTAAATAGGATTGTTGTTCACCGTAGCAGTAGTTAGTTCAAGATGGTAATTATTTCAAGTTAAAAGAATCCCAGTCATACAATGCCAAGGTATGAAGTGTGACTCATTAGATGATACGTACTCAAATACGATCATTTCAGTAATAGCATACGCAATAACAACATGGTGTCACTAATCATGACTTAAATGCAATCACACAACAGCTGCTACCATACAGTGATGAGTCATGCCTTGTGACACTATCTGTTGCTTATGATGATTCAAAGTTCGTAAATGTGACTCACATCAACTTTAATTAACTAAAATTTACATCTTTATAGGAATTTCATATTCTATTATTGCCTGGTATCTACTGCCGTGACTCAGCTTTAATCGTACAAATGGTTAAAAACGTATAGCATAAACAAGTAACTATTAAATATGTTAATATGTTAACTCAGAATAAATTACGAATGGCTACTTCTATGAAGGAGTGAAACAGAAAAAATGTCTTGCTGAAGCGATTGATCGATTTAAAAAACGAAATTCAACACTCTTGTAAACTTGACGTACACGTTGGTTTCTTATGCAACCGACGAGTGTTGACCGTGCTTCTACCTCCCGCCGCGGGAGGGGCGGGTATTCAATATAATATTTGCTAATATTTAATACTGTTTAGTATTTTTATGGCTCACAAACTAACTGAATGTGTGTTTACTAGTTTCAAAGGTGAATATTCTTGTTAAGGTGCATTTTCTGTCTAATTATTTGAATAAGATTGTTGCTACCGTTATTAACAAATTATGTGATTTAAACAATCATTGTTCCAGTAACCATTGTAAATTTAGTACCAAGTAGACAATCTACTGTGTGGTGTAAATTGTGTAATTTGTAAATATGCGTAACTGCTAAGTAACAGAGGAAATTTCTTTACCAAATATTCGGTTTATAATAAGCTCTTGGCGCTCTTAATCAACTAAACTCAAATTCTGATTATTGCAAGATACGAATTAACAATGGTGTCATGGTGTTCTTCACCGTAGCAGTAATCAATTCAAGATGGTAGATATTTCAAATTATAAGAATCTCAATCATGCAATGCTAGGTCATGAATTGTGACTCATCAGATGATGCCTACTCAATTACGATCATCGCAGGCATATCATACGCCATAATCACTAATCATGACTCAAATGCAGTCGGACAATAGCCGGTACCATACAGTTATGTGTAATGATTTGTGACCATATCTGTTGCTTATAATGATTAAAATTCCCTAATTCTGACTCACATCGGCTATAACCAATTAAAATTTAGATCTTTGTAGGAATTTGATATACTACGATTGCCTGGTATCTACTGTCATGACTCAGTTTTGCTCGTACAAATATTTGAAAACGTTTAGCATAAACAAATAATGTTGAAATGTGTTAATTTTTACTCTGAATGATTTTGTCCTGGAACTGACTTCAGTGACCTATAATATTTGCTTATGTTTGATATTGTTTAGTATTTTTATGACACAAACTAACTGAATGTGTGTTTATTAGTTTTAAAGATGAAAATTCTTACCATACTGCATTTCTATCTGGTTGTTAAAATAGGATTCTTGCTACCGATATTAAGAAGTTGTATGATGTAAATAATAGTTGTTAATTGTAAGACAAGCTATTTTGTGGTGTAAATAGTGTACTTTGTAAATATGCGTAAGTAAGTAAGTAAGGAACGAAATTTCTTTAACGAATAGTCGGTTTATTATAAGCTCTTAATCAACAAAACGCAAATTCTGATTATAGCAAGGTACGAGTTCACAATGGTCTTATGGTATTCTTCACCGTAACAGTAATGAGTTCAAGATGGTAGGTATTTCTAGTTAAGAGAATCTCAGTAATACAATGCTAAGTCATGGAGTGTGACTCATCAGATGATGCCTGCTCAAATACGATCATTGCAGTCATGTCATACGCAATAATAACATGGTGTCACTAATCATGACTCAAATGCAATCACACAACAGCCGCTGCCATACAGTGATGAGTCATGACTTGTGACGATATCGGTTGCTTATGATGATTCCAAGTTCGTAAATGTGACTCAGATTAACTCTAACTAATTGAAATTTACATCTTCGTAGGAATTTGATATGCTACGATAAAACATTATTCTTCTAAAATACCCATCACTATTTACTCATAATCATTCAACTTTTGACACTAATATTTTCATTTTGATCATGGCATATGTTCTATGGTGTCTACTGATTACAAGTCAACCAACACCCGTTTAGATTGTTATATTATTACATAGAAGGGTTTATTATCCAACGATCCTGATGAGTCATGAAATGTTACTACTTTCCCTTTCTAATTACAAACATCGTCGATTATGTAATACTACCAGTAACTTTATCCATAAGTTTAATTAGCCCAGGTTAATTACAAACATATGTAAAAGCGGTACAGAAATCTACTTTGCAATGAGATATAATGTGAACGCTGCTGACAGAGAAGTAGTAAACAGGTTAGAAAATTGTGTTCTGAAAAATCATCAACGATCTGCCATCGCTCTGACGTAATCATGTGGGTCCAGACAGCTGACACCGGCTAACAATTTTCGATCAACGTAAGCTTTGTAATACAGAGTCGCAAACTGTCACTTCGTGTTAATGATAGCCGTGCCGCAACATGATTCGGTATCGGTTCACGTCGATTCAAATTTCGATCGTTACCAGCGCTTACATTGCAGTAATGCAGCATGACGTACAATTTTATTTTCTTAATTAGCTACAGAAGGTCATGAACTAAATATAATAAGTCATTAGGCACGAATTCTATGTTTTTGTTGCCAGAAATTCACTGTTCTGTAGTAATACATTATGGCGTCCTAATAAGCAGTAATGAATCTTTAATGTATCGTCAATTACTTCTGTATAATGAGTCATTGCATGTAACTTGAGTTTCTTAATAGGAAGCAATGACTCATTACATGTAACTTCTTAATTGGAAGTAATGAGTCATTTCATTTAACTTTATCTGATATTTATTATGTCATGTGTCATAACATCTGATTAGCGTTAATTAATTACCAATAACTACTGATTAGGGATAACTGTTGTTTCGTAATTGGCAGCAATGAGTCAATGCATTATACTGCTGTATCTTAAATAAACGACCAAAACTTGTGACATCTATTTCTTAACTGGAAATATTGAGCAATTGCGCGGAACAATTTCTAAAATTAAATGCAATTAAGCATAGTCTGCAATTTAGGGTCAGGTATTGTAAGTTATTAAGTAATTATAAAAGCTGTTATATCAAACATTGTTTCCTAGAGGGAAATAATGTTATTAATTAGTACTAACAAATTTCTACGTGCAACTTCTGTTTCTTAATTGAAAGTAATGAATGAGCTACCTTTCTTCTCAATTAAGAAACCAAAACTTGAAACATCTATTCCATAATTGTAAGTAATGAGCAATTGGCGAAGCAATCCCTTAATTAAATACAATCTGTAATTTAAGTTTCATAGGTGTATGTAATTACATAATTACAAAAGCTGTTATGTCAAAGTGTGTTTCCTGATGGAAAATGCTGTTCTTAATTAGCAACAAGAAGTTACTACGTGTAAGTTCTGTTTCGTAATTCAAAGTAATGAGCTACTTGTGTATCTTAATTGAAGAACCAAAACTTGTAATATCGACTTCTTAATTGGAACTAGTGAGCGGTTGCACAAAAAAATCCCTTAACTAAGTGCAATTAAGTAATTCGTAACTTAATTTTCGTAATTCTTAGTAATGATGTAATTATAAATCGTGATATTAATTAGCAATAATAAGTTACTACATGTAACTTATGTTTTTTAATTGAAAGCAGTGAACCATCGCGTGTAACTGCACTTTTATTAATTAAAAAATAACGAGTCACTACGTTTGTCCTCTACTTATTCAATTACTTAATTAGCATTCATGAATTAGTACATGTTGCTTCTGTTTCTTACTTGTTATAATGTGCCATTAGGCAATTTTTGTTACTTAAATAGCAGTAGTGATTATTACACGCTTCTATGGTTTCTTAAGTGGAAATAACGGACATTCGCTTGTAACGTTTGTTTTCAATTAAATGTTATTAAGTAAGAAATATTACCTTTTGTTCCTTAATTGGTGGTAATGCGTCATTGCGTGCAGCTTCTGTTCTTTAATTAGAAGGCCGTGTATATAATTCCAGTTATTTTGTTAACAATAATGAATCACTATTTACAAGTTCTGTTTCTAATTATGAGTAGAAAATCATTACCTGCCATTTCTGCTTTTTAGTTAAAAGTAATTAGTCTTTGAGTGTAACTTCTGTTGCCTAATTACTAGTGATAAGGCATAACGTCTAACTTCTTTATCATAATTGCAAGTATTAAACCGTTACATATAACTAATGTTATTTAATTAACGACAGCTAGCCATTACCTATAATTTCTGTTTCTTAATTAAACATAATGAGTCATCAACTGTCACTTATGTTCCTTAATTAGAAATAATAAGCGTTTACGATGGCTTCTGTTCTATAATTCTAAGTGTGGTCATAGAAGCCATTGTACGTCACGTCTTTTTTTTAATTAGACGTAGTGAGTCATTATGTGTCACTTCTGTTCCTTAATTTGAACTAATTAGTTCTGTAACTATAAGTGATGATTAAGAACGTCTAACTTCTATATCGTGATTCTAAGTAATAAACCATTGTGTTAATATCTGTGATTTAATTAACAACAATGGGTCTTTACTTATCACTTCTGTTTCTTAATTAAAAATAATGAAACTTTACGATAGTTTCTTTTATGTAATTCTAAGATATAGGTCATAATTTCTAAGTTCCATATCGTGATTGCTAGTGCGAAGCCATTGTACGGCACTTATTTTTAATTAGACATAGTGTGTCACTATATTTCGCTCCTGTTTCTTAATTTGTACTTATTAGTTTTGTAACTACAAGTGATGAATAAAACCGTTTATCGTCTATATCGTGATTGGAAGTAGTACATCATTGTGTATAAAATCTGTGATTTAATTAAGAACAATGAGTCATTGCTTCTCACTTCTGTTTCATAATTAAAAATAGTGAACCCTTACGAAAATTTCCGTTTCATAATCCTAAGTGATGGGTCATAATTTCTGAATTCCATATAGTGATTGCTAGTGAGAAGCCATTGTGCGCCATCTCATTTTTTAATAAAACACAGTGAGTCATTATGTAACACTTCTGTTTCTCAATTTGAACTAATTAGTTTTGTAACTATAAGTTATGAGTAAAAACGTTTAACTTTTATATCGTGATTGGAAGTAGTAAGCCATTGCGTATAATATCCGTGATTTAATTAAGAACAACGAGTAATTGCTTATCACTTCTGCTTTTAATTAAAAATAGTGAACCTTTACGGTAATTTCCGTTTCATAATTCTAAGTGATGGTTCATAATTTCTGAATTCCATATAGTGATTGTTAGTGAGAGGCCATTGTGCCTCATCTCTTTTTTTAATAAGACATAGTGAGTTATTATGCGTCACTTCTGTTTCTCAATTTGAATTAATTAGTTTTGCAACTATAAGAAATGAGTAAAAACGTTAAACTTCTATATCGTGAT
>JABXWE010008165.1:0-16375 GCA_014611495.1 Limonius californicus | reverse complement strand
AAACAATTAGAGAGAACACGTAGAAAAAAAGGAAGAATAGAGGATACGCAAGAAAATATAACAGTGTAGAGCAAAAGGCATCAGATCTTTGGAAAGATCCCATAAAAGATGGAAAGATCAAGAATAAGGGACGTAACAGGAAGTATAATCTAATGCATACAGAAAGAGAAAGAAGAAGATTAAATGTATTAAATTCATTTTCAGTCTTTATCTGCTTCTAATCATTTAACGACACGGTTAAAGATCGTCTTGGGTTTGTTTTAATTTTTTTTCTGCTCCGGAAAAATTCGTTTTCAATTTTTCCTCTTAAATAAAATAGTTATTTTAAATCTTTATTATGTAGATATTATTTTCTTTCATCCATGAATGATATTGTTAAGTAGTATATTATGATATTAGTGTATAATGAAGCCTTTAAAGCACGTGTGGCGAGTTTAAGAGCACGACGCGAAGTCGAGTTCGTTTAACGTCGCCAGTGCTTTAGAGGCTCAATTATACACGTGTGTCATACGCTATTTTTATTATACCTGCATCATAATCTGGAAAATAGAGCTGGAAAGCAGCATTTTGATTTTGATTCATTTTATAAAGTAGTCTATGTGATGTGACACAATATCTTTACCATGGATATTGGTTAGCATTTGCTGTTTACGTTGCTATGTGGATTCTATGTTTTTGCAATTTAACTCCCGCCATCAATTTTATTTTTGTTATCACTACATAAACAAGGAAGTTGATGACGTCATTGTTACTTAGCAACTCTAAAGCTAGCGCGATTTCTGTTTTTGTGTTTTTGCACGCTTTCTCGTTTGCTAGAGAAGGATTATGCTGCAGGTATAAACCTTCCATGGTCCTCAGTTCGCAGACTGGTTTGAAGCAGCACTCTACTGTTTTCTATTGGAAACCTTCCTTTTCATATCTTCATAGCTTGTGTTTCCTGTGTCTTCTATGATTTGTCTTATGTACCAAAAGCGGGGTCTTCTTCTCGGGTCTTTCCCTTCTACTGTATCCTCGATAAAAAATATATATTATAACAGTCGTCCCAAAGGCCGTAATTATTCCACCGAGCTCGGGGCCTGTTTCGATCCGGGGACCCTGGCGGCCGCCAGGTCCAACACCCGCTTAATCTGCGACTGATTGTATAAGCTGAATTTCTTATTCTTGTTCTTCACTTCAGGGTACAGGTTTGGAGCCTGTTCTATTTTTTCTATAGCCACCTTCTCCTGGTTCTCCCTGTATCGCGTTCTACAATTAGAGCTGCATATATTTATCATTCATATTTTTACGACTCTTTAACCTTTCATCATTTGTATGTGTAGCTTCCACTTTCCTTTTTCTGTTTTTCATATGTTTTTGCAATGTTCTTCTTAAACACTTCATTTCAGCTGATTGTATCTATCGTTTGTCTATTTTGTCAGGATCCATGTTTCGTTTCTATATATTAGAAGTGGTGTTACCATTATTTTATAGAATTTCATCTTTGTATCGTGTGTTGTTTTGTTTCTTAATCTTCCGTGGATTGTGCGCACTTCATTTGATATCTATTTAATTGATCGTTTTTATCGTTGTCATATACATAATTTATGTCGCATCCCTGTTGTATTACCATCTACACTACTTTGTAACATACTGTGAATTTTCCTCTAAACTCCATAACCTCTGTCTTCTCATAGTACGAAATTAATTGGGTTAATATATTTGGTTTACCGAGCAAAGACAAGCTAAATGTATTTGTACTAAATCTGTAACACAGTTTTTCGTTCAAGTAACTTCCGCCGAAATAAAAACGCGAATAACATTTCATAACACCAATTTTTTTAAATAAATATTTTGGTAAATATTTGCTCTTTAGAATTCAAAAAACTAGAAGTAGGTAATCTGTCTCTTTGAATATCCAAAACAGGCAGGGATCTACTTATTTCCTTTATTTCGATATTTTACTCTATTGAATATTGAAATATATTGAACAATTGCTTATTTTATTCATCATGCGACTCTGATCGATGCGGGATGACTGCTTGCGTGAATCATATTGAAAGTGGAGCCGTTTAACGGTTGGCTCTAATTCTATGTTTAGAACGCGACTTTCCGCCTCTCCCCTTCACCCGCTTGCATACCGCTACAGCCAATATGTTGTCGGAAAACTGTTCCAACATTGAATTGGCTTATTTGTTTTATCATACGGCGTATATTTTTGGAATAAAATTTACTTACGCTTTGTTTAAACTTTCAATCAACAAATGAGAAAAATATAAAAGTATAAAAATAAATATTTTCAAGAATAAAATAAAATAAAAATTGTTGAGGCTGGTTTGTTATAGCGAGCCCCATGTTTGACAAAGTAGAAGCAAAAATGTGTCAACTGTTTTTCTTTTCATGATTCAGCGATAATGCTAATCTACAAATAAATATGTTTATAACAAAGAATCAAATTAGAAAAACATGCTCTAAATTTTTTAAAAGTATTCTTTAATATACAGAGCAATTCAAGGATGACTAGCGTAAACTTTTCCTAAAGTGGACATAATTTTAGAATCTTTACAATTTAAAAAACTAGAAGTAATCTGTCTCTTTGAATATCCAAAACAGGCAGGGATTACTTATTTCCTTTATTTCAATCTTTTACTTTATTGAATATGCGAATAGTTGCTTATTTTATTCATCATGCGACTCTGATCGATGCGCGATGACTACTTGCGTGAATCATACTGAAGTGGAGCCCGTTAACGGCTGGCTCTAATTCTAGTTTATAACGCGACTTTCCACCTCCCCCCTTCGCCGGCATGCATATCGCTACAGTTTATATGTTGTCAGAATACTGCGCCAACATCGAATTAGCTCTTTTATCTTATCATACGGTGTATATTTATGGAATAAAATTTACATACGCTTTGTTTAAACTTTCAACCAACAAATAAGAAAAATATAAAAGGATAAAAATATTTTTCACACTTACAAGAAAAATTAAGTAAATTGGTAATAATTTGTGTTGGGCATGATATTACACTACTACTAGGATTGATTTACAATTAATCGGTTCAAACGCAAGAAAAATACAAATAAATCAGGGGCTTAACCAAGATTTCATGCGAAGAGGGCTTCGATATTTCAAATACACAAGTTTAAGTTTCTTTAAATAAGCGGAAGGTGCAAAATTTGTAGTAAATAAAAATATTATTTTTTATTGCCTTTCACGAACATTTACAATCTGTCATCTTAAGACATCCAGCAGACTTGAAGTTAAAACAATATAAGTCAAATAAATTATACATTGTATCACAAAATTTAGTCCTAGCGTTGTTGTAAGCGTTTTAGCTAAATATGTTAACAAAAAATTGTTGATGCAAAACACCTTCTTAAAATTGTCCAATTTCCAAGAATTTTACAAATTTTAATTTAAATATCTTAAAAATACAAAAAAGAGCGATAAATTAAATATTTTAAATACCGGTGGAAAACATACAACTGTAAGATATTTGAAAAAATTACGTGTTGAAAAAGTCAGAAGACAAATTTCTTCGTAAGCTGCTTTTCTAAAATATAAAATAATCTCTGTGTTGTTCCCAGGAACTTCAAGATAAATATTTAGAATACCTGAATACTTAATTATTTATGGTGCATATTTTAACATTATCCTTTGATGTTTTCTCCAAGAGTAAGAAATACATTCCAGCGATATCAACAGGAACCGGGTGAACCCCTAAAGATATCTCCAGGGATGCGTTCTTGGTATGAGATGAAGTGCATGTATCATTTTTGAATTACCCTTCTGGGTTAGATGTTTTTTTACGCTATAATTGTTTTGTTATTCTAAGCAAATGTTTTTCGAAGTTCTTTTCTTGGCACCCTCTAATTCTATTCTTCCGTGAAGGTACAACTCGCTAATGGAGTCACAACGGAAACTGCGGAGTATATATGTATAAAATGAAAACGGTTATCTGTTTTTAATATTTTAAAATCATAAAAATACAAATTCTAACTTGAAGTCAAACTAAAATAAATCATAGCTTTCAAAATAGATTCACGTATTCTTGTATTAATTTAAACCTCCATGTAGGTTAAGAGTCAAAAAGAGATACATCGATCATTTGGTTATTCAGCAAAACGAAACGTTTCAAGGTTTCCTATGGCTGTTGCTTCATTGCCGTTTAATTAAAAACAGTTTTATTATTGCACCTACGAGAGAGTATTTATAATTTATGCTTAAATTTTACAATTAAAGACTGCATTGTGATGCACTCATATTTTGGATATAAGATATATTCTGTTCCTAAAAATATAATTTCAATAGTCAGCAGTAACTTTACAACGTTCAATTTACCTGAAGATTTTCTCTGCCTGGGAAAAGTTTGGATGGATGCATATTTATTATAGGGTAGAATATAAATATCAGTAATACACTACGAGCTTCCGACTGTATAAGGTTTCAGGTATTAATCTTTGCTGAATAAAGATTTTATGGATCAGCTTTACCTATTGTCTTATACTGGCAAAACGTTCCTAACTGCCCAACAAGTAATACGAGGTTTGTAAATTAAGTAATGAGACTGGTAGCATAGCGTTCGATCTGGCAACACTCGCTAGAGTCATTTGGTTGTCCATAGCGATTTTTTTCGTGAAAAAGTTTTTTCTAGTGCGTTCTGAAAATGAGTGACATCAATTTCGAGCAACGATGTGCTATCAGGTTTTGCTTAAGACTTGGCCATACTGCAATGCAAACTTTTGCAAAACTTTGGCATGCCTACAGAGATAGTGTTTTGTCAAGGGCCCAGGTTTTTCGGTGGTTTAAGGTATTTTCAGAAGAAAGAGAGTCGATTGAAGATGAACCTGTCAGCGGAACCTTCATTTTCAAGAACCGATGCAAATGTCGACAGAGTCCGGGATCTTGTGCGTTCGGATCGTCGATTGACAGTCAGAACGATCGGGGAAGAATTGAATTTGACTTCCACCACCGTTCAGATTTTGACCAATTAATTGGAGACGAGAAAAATCTGCGCAAAAATGGTTCCGAAAAACCATTCGCAGGCCCTAAAGGACATCAGGAGGAAACGGTGCCTTGGTTTTTTGGAATCGATTGAAAATAATTCCCATTGTCTGGAACGTGTCATTACTGGTGACAAGTCTTGGGTGTTTGAGTATGACCGGACAACCAAGCGTCAGAGCATGGAATGGCACACTTCAACCTCTCAAAGGACAAAAAAAAACAAGAATGAGCAAGTCGAAGATCAAATGCATCCTGATTTACTTTTTTGGTAGCCAGGGAATCGTTCACAAAGAGTTTATGCTTCAAGGCCAAATGGTTCATCAACACTTTTACGGAAAGGTTCTTGAAAGACTTCGAAAAAGGGTCATGCGTATGAGACCAAACATCAAGAATAACTGGGTGTTGCATCACGACAATGCGTCTTGTCACACAGCAATTTCAATGAACGATTTTTTGGCCAGTAAGAACATTCCTGTGGCTCCTCAGCCTCCTTATTAGCCGGACTTGCGTCCTTGTGACCATTTCCTCTTCCCGAGACTGAAACATCACCTCAAGGGACGTCAGTTTGGGACACTGGAAAACATTCAAACGGTTGTAACCGGCCAGCTGAAGGCTATTCCAGTATCCGAGTACCAGCACTGCTGTGAGAAGTGGAAGAACCGTCTCCAGCGCTGTGTGGCTTCCCAAGGCAGTTACTTTGAAGGAGACAATGTTGAATTGTAATTTTATCTGAACAAAAAAATTGAAAAAAATCAGTCTAATTACATAATTTACACAGCTCGTATTTTGTTAAGCCTCATTTATTAAACAAGGGTTCGTTTGGAAAAGAAAGCTAGTGCATGTAAGGTATAATGTATATTTTTCAAAATGTATAAAATTAAAGAAGAAAAATGAAATAGAAGTGTAATATTTTACATACAAAAAAGATTGCTTTTAGTTTTCTTCAAAATTGATATGCTGCTGCAGTTGGTTCTTACAAAAATCAATTTTCGAGAAGTACTTATCCACACAATAACCTATTATTATTATTATGAAGCTTGCACAGGCCTTAGAGGCCCATCGCTTTTGGTGTGAGGCAAGGCTAAGTTAGTTTGTACAATGCACAACAGGGCCCGACTCTGCGGGTTACCATGTTGGTGCATAACCATGCTTAACCTGCCTGGTGTTTGGTGTATTTTTTGTGTATATGGTCTTGTTACTTCTCTAGTTTGATCGTAACACGAGGAGTGCCATTAATTTGATCCACCCCAATGGCGAATGGAGACTGGGACCCAGTACCGATCACCCAGGGAATTAGAAAAATTTCCGACCCTGGAGAGATTCGAACCGGGAAGCATTTGGACTATTACATCCGAAGCTTGGCTCTTCTACCACTGAGCCATCCCCGCCCTTGCAACAACGCAACAATAATTAAATGTATTAAATATTCTATTTACGTATTTATACCTTTGAATTTATTTAACGTTTTTTCAAATTTTGTTCGTATATTTTTAGTAGCATCAGTTTCTAGTAGTATACCGCGGAGGAGAAGTACGTGGAAAGAAAGTGGCCGGTGATCATCAGTGGGACGAAAAAGTTGTTAACGAACTAGCGACAATCAATCTCGAAATTGTGAGACGAGAATTAAAATTAGACTCGTCTGGTACGGTTAATTTCTCGTCTCGTCTCGAGTTTCGTACAAAAATCTGGTTGAGATTTTAGCATCTACAATACGTATTTTACTAAAATGTAGAGCTGAATTCAGGAAGAACTAGAAATTCAGCACGGTTGGAAGATTTAACTGTAATGATGGGTTAATGGTACTCTTAGAGTTCCGTCTTAGCTACAATACAACTGCGTATTTCACAATAAAAAAATATCTTTTGTATAGAGAGGTTTACATGAAAGATTGGTGTTATTGGCGGTTCTTAGTTTTGTTCTTGTACATCTATTAGTCACTACTTTAACATCTATTCACATAACATATCTATTATGTTGCCGTGAGGTATCCCAAGAAATTATTAACACCCACATAACAATTATTTTTGTTGCAATAGAAATGGCAGGTTGTAAAAGCTATAGATATAATATGAAGTGAATATTCGTAGATAGGAAAATGGCATCAACGAACTTTTATAGTAACTGGTAAGTAACTATTAAAAGAAACGTCTCGAAAATGAACTGACTACACGACATTTAAATACTTTTTTGATGTGAAATGTTCTTGTTTTAAAATATGAATTTAACATCCATTAGGCATTGCATTAAACAATCCCCAAACAGCAAGAGTCTCGCCGAGAATTTCTCGTCTCGTCTCGATTCTGGTAATATTATTTAACGTCTCGTCTCGAAAACGCGAGAAGAGAAATAGAGGGAATCTCGTCTCGATTATCGTAAGCGAGACGAGACGGGACGAGAAATTTCTCGTTCTCGTCGACAGCACAAGAGCCTGAAGCCCCCAAGTGCCTTAGCCCGTCACTACCCATATTCTATTATTGTTATTATAATTTACTACAGTGCTAATTGGAAGAGTAGAGCCATTTTAGCCATCCGAACTTTAGCATGTTCGTATATTACCGTATATGTACTTCTTCCTCTTATTCTTCTTCTTCTTCTTCGTGGCCTATGGTCCCATCTGAACCTGGGCCTCTCGTATTTTCTGCCTTCAGACGTCGCGCTGCCTTGGTGTTGTTTTCCAATTGCGAACTTTCAGTATTTGTTTGACGTCCTCTTCAATGTTGTTTATCCATCTCTGTCTTAGTCTTCGTATATATACATTGGATATAATTTTGTAATAACTTAAAATGCCGATACCATTATTTTACATTTTTTTATTTGCACGGGATTAACCGGGCTTCCACACGGTACGGATGTTACATCAAGTAGCTATATGGTCGACAATTGTATTCTTATTAGAGTTATACTACGATATTCAAAAACGTTCTTACTATATGACAGGTATTTAATATTGTGGCCTTTTGTAATTGTATATACAGCAATGGCAGAAGCTCCAATACTTTAATACTTTTGTATAGAGCTTCTGGTATGACTCCGGTTATTGAGTGCACAATTGGCACTGCTACTGCTTTATCCATATCCCATCTAACTGATCCGGCTCAGTATATTTCGTGCTATACACGGATCTAACTTGCACAACCCTTGAAAATTCCATGCCCCAACTACAACTAACAAACCACAATCGCCTTAGGAAAGGTGCAGTGCTCAAGAAGCGAACCTCAGCGACTTAAACTTTAGTAGAATAGCTCTGAAGTCAAGCACATCGGCTACTACTATAGGGTTGTAGGTTGCATCTTCTGCAGGAAGTCGCCCAGTTAAAGTCTTTAGATTAAGAAAGAAAGCTATTTAGAGTAAGGCATTCCGCTATTTTTATTTCTTGTCAAAAGGGGAGAATCTCATGTGATGAGAATGACAGATAAGCATTAGAACATTTACGCGGTGTAACTTTTAAGATTTCCCTTTTTTAACAAGGACTAAAAATGAGGAAATGCACTACTCTAAAAGCTTGCTTTCTTGATCTAATGATTCTACGTCAAGTTTTTATTAACTGCACCCTGTAGGAGGCTGTATCGTATAATGTGCATGTGGCCATCTACAGTCTGTTTGCATGATACTCGTTAGAGATTTCTGTAATTTTGTTATTATCAAAAAAAGTAATTGATAATATATATCTAAATTAATCGTTAAATTAAGCTAATCCCCTAAATTAACTACCCTTATTACATCACTATCTGCGTTGTTGTTCTTCCGTTTTAGGTTATGTGCGAGTGTCAACGTCAAAATCAAACGCAAACGTCAATCAAGGTTATTAGTCATTTTGTGTATCCGATGAATAATTAACCGCAAGATCATATGCCTAAAACCAAAATAAACAAACGCGTTGCCAAACCGCTCCTTAAATCTGTGGGTAACAATGAAAATTTCTTTCCTCAAGGAAAGTGAGAAGACTCGGCCCATGTGAAAGTGTTGTGACCATGAAAATCTAATCTTGACGTGTACAATCAACTAATTAAAGAGTGCTAAACGTCCAAATAAGAGAATAAAATGGAGGAAAACCCAGAAGAGTTGATGGATATATTTTGCCAAGACGGGGTTTTGTTAAGCAGCGCCCCAGCGGCGTACATCAACTACATTAACACAGCAGGCACGTTGTTTATTGTTGAATATTT
The DNA here is from genome assembly GCA_014611495.1 of Limonius californicus. Lineage (NCBI taxonomy): Eukaryota > Metazoa > Arthropoda > Insecta > Coleoptera > Elateridae > Limonius > Limonius californicus. The sequence goes on along the minus strand of JABXWE010008165.1, from coordinate 7,225 downwards.
GAACTCGAACCGTACCCGATGCATTGAATGGAAGCCCAACGATGTGACCATTGACTCGGATGTGCAAGATCAGGAGTGGGCCATGGTTAATACCATCGAGCGCAGAACCCGCACACTAAGTGGAGGTTTTCCTTTTGAGAACTCCAATCGCTCGAGATATGTGAAAATAAACTTTTCGGAAATTAAGAGTTTCAGGGTGTCACGCAATAGTCAAAAGCTGGCATTTATGGATGGGAAGGGAGAAAGCCTGGCCAACTTTTTCTTTCAGCATGGCAATTGTGATTCTCTTGTCGGCACATTGAAAGGGTTGCTTCGAACAGCGCCATCAAGGAGAGACAAACATTTGCATATCATTTTGGATGATATACACAACCCTGAATCACAACAACTCGATAAATCGTTTGCTGAATTAAATTTGTTTCAAGAACAACCGGCAGATTACGTCTGGAAGTTTGTCAGGAATTTTCACACACGACCGTATGAGACCACAATGGAAGCTTTTTCTAAAATCACTGATATCGGTAATTATATTAGGGAATGTTATCCCATATTACATATTTTAGGTTAGGTTAATAGTAGGTAGTTGTTTGTTATGATTTCACCATTTTTATTTGGAACAGTAAATAAGTAAGTAAGTTTGGTTTATTCATCAGAAACAATGGTTACATACAGTGTGACTGATTTTACATTTTATGGTATATATCAAAAACGATAGTTACAAAGAGTGTGATTGATTTTATATTCCACGGCATACTTAGATCTTGGTTATTGACAGAGGTAGTAAAAAAATTTATATTGAAGAGTTGATATACACAAAAAGCTGGTTAAGATGGTGCTTTCAAAAAAAAACAGTTATGGATCATGTTTTAAGATGTAACATTTTATTTTAAATGAAACACCTCGTGTAGCTGTGTCTTCATGTTTACATACACACATTTGTGTCTTTTAATTAACGGAGTAATTAGGGATTTCTTAAACAAGATAATTTTTCTTCTTATAATTGTGTGGTAATTCGAAAAACAAATTAAAATTATAAATATCACTAAATGGATATTAGAGTAAACCTTCAAAAGCATTTGTTTGTTGTTCCATATATTTTGGGATTCTGTCTACGCACAGGTTTGATAACTTTTAGAAGGATTCTACTGTTAATTTAAGCAATTGTAGTTCTAATTTTGTTTTCTTATTGTAAGGCATTTTTGAAAGTGAATTCAATATTTTAAGTAGTAGTAGTTGGCTAAATCAGGTGAAGGAGTTTGTTCTAAATGGAATACCTGGCTTTGCGTATTTGGGAAAAAAGTATTACAATGTAATACCACAAGATAAAATTAAAAGAATTATATTTAAACAGATACATTATAATAAAAACAAATACATAAGCTATGAAAAAAGTAGCACAGTTGTAACACAAAAGTTTAACCTTCTAGAGGTGTGTTCAGGTTTAGATTTACAGCGTTTGTTGATTAGTGTCTTGTAATTAAAAAGATTGCTATTCGGTGTTTCTTCAACACGATGTAACTGGGGTAATTCAAAAACCACATTAGAATTATTAATAACATCAAATGAATATTACAATAAACATTTGCTTGTTATTCCTTACATTTTGAGGTCAGTCTATTCAGCAGTTTAGTAACTTTTAGCAGAATTCTACCATTAATTAATGGTAATTTCAATTTTGTATTCAAATTGTTCATAAACATTCTATTTTTTAAGTAATATCATGGAAAGAAATCCGGTAACGCTAAATCATAGTTGTTAAATATTTACCTATCACCAAACATTTTTAATAAATTTCGAGTTGCTTGACTATAATAAGGAGGCTCTCCATCTTGTTGAAAAGGCACCTCACTGCAATCTATTAACTAAAAACATACTAATCAACAAATAGTGCAGGTCTAAACATGAAGCATGTTTAGAATTTGGTAAACTCTTGGCTGATATTTGTTTCATATTGATTATAGTACCCTGAAATAATTTCGTTTAGAATACATTATTGAAAAATACATACAGTGCTTAACGTTTAAAAATGTTATTTTTACTTAAAAATATCTCAGAAACCTAACGTTCAATTATTTTTTATAAGGACCATTGTAACAAGATTCTAGTGTACACTAACTTTACAATTACAACTTCTGGTATCACTCCTAATAGCTCAAGTATATGGTGTGACATATAAAATCAATCAAACTGTATACAGATTACATGATATACAAACACATTTTACTGTTAAAACATGAGATAAATTTATAACTTGTTTAGCTTCATTCAGAATTTAATAATGTAATTTTAATCCTTTTTAATACAATTTGTTCTGTGAGCAGGCTTTTATTGTTTCTGGTTACTAAAATTACTTATCATAAACCTGGGATTCTTTACCCATTCTTTTTGTGTATTTAAAAAACAAAAATTTCTAACTGAGTATCAATTCATAAACATGTTGCAAAACACTTGTATGAATCTCCCATGACTGTTATGAATTGCGTAGATCATTATTTAAGAAAAGGGGTGGGAAAATTAACTACACTTAATGCTTCCTTCTTTCTTACTAAAAATGACAATTAGCCATTTCAGGAAATGTAATACTGCCCAGAAAAAAGCTTTTAAAAATTAGTTTTAACATCGTTTTTGGGTCTTTCCATATCAAGTCTATTGGAACCTTTATTAGTACTGATTAATGAAATTCATGGATCTGTATTAAAAATATAGAGATTTGTAAAAGAATTTGAAATATTAATGCTCTGCCATATATAGGTACCACACGGGTTTGCTATTTTTTTGTAAAATTTTATCAATGTATCTTTTCTGACTATTTCTTAATGTTCTGTATATTGTGCCATTTATGTAGTTGAATTTCCCTATCTCATGGTGTACCTATATTCATCTTGTGCTGATACGATACTATGGATCCAAGGAAATTAAATGCTGATACTTGTTCTATTGTGTGGTCGTTAATTACTATTTTAGATCTAATTGGTTCGAATCCTTCAAATGCTATTACTTTCGTTTTTTTGGTCGATATTGTTAAATTGTGAATTTCTGTAATCTTATTTAATCCATAGGCAGCTTTCTGGAGTGTGTCCTCATCTTCTTCTTCTTCTTTCAGCCATCATCTATCCATTTTTGCATGTAGGCTTCCCCAACCCTTCTCCAATTCTCCCTGTTTTCTGCCATTCTCTTCCATGCAAATCCCGCGTGCCTCTTGACATCATCGATCCAGCGCATTTGTGGTCTGCCTCACGCTCTTTTTCCCAGCCATGGGCGCCAGTCCTGTAGTGCGGCGTGTCCTTATCACTAGGAATTAATACCTGATCATCAGCGAAGAGTAGCGTTATTAAATATTTTCTACAGTTTAAGTTATAATTGTATGAGTTTATTGTTTTTATCCATTTACTTTCGTTTGCGCAGATGGCAATCTGCGATTCTCTGTACATGCTTCTTATTACTTTTATCAAATGCAATGGTATTCCTCTTTTATTTAGAATTTGCCATAGTTTTTCTCTAACTACCTACCTTGCCAAAGGCCTTTCTGTAATCTACAAATAGTAGGTGGGTTTCTCTATTATATTCTCTATGCTTTTCTATGATCCGTTTGACTGTGAATGTATTGTCTGTACAAGACCACCCTTTCCTAGAACCAGTTTATTCGTCCAAAAGTATATTTTCTATTATTTTATTTAGTCGGATATTATTTTAGAATATATTTTGTATCCTGTGTTTAATAATGAGATACCTCTGTAATTTTCACAATTTGTTCGTTTTTCTTTCTTGAATATGACGGTTACAGTAGCTTCCTTCCAGGTGTTAGGTATTGTCTTTGTTCTCCAAATTCGATTTATCAATCCCAAAAGTCGGGTTTTGATGTCTACGTTTGCATATTTTATGAGTTTGGCGTTTATACTATCTTGTCCGGCTGCTTTTCTATTTTTCGTTTATGTTAATATTTTTTCAAGTTCTTGTAGTTCTATCTGGTCTACACTTTCATCATCTTCTTCTGTCTCTTCAGCTTTCTTCAGCTGCCATTGTTTCATCTTTTGTCCAACATTTTCTATAGTACTCTAACCACTCATCTTTGTCTATGATATCGATCTTGGCATTATCCTTTTCAGTTTTGTTTAAATGTTTCATCATTTTGTAAACGAATTCTTTTCTCCCGTGTGTATCGTTCTCTACATTTGAAATAAATCTGTCCCAGCTCTCTTGGTTAGCATTTTTACACAGCCGTTTTAGTTCCGCTGCTATGTTCTTGTATTCCTCTCTATTTTCTTCCGTTTTGTTCTGCAATCATTTTAGATATTCGCTTTTCTTCTTATCTATCTTTTCTTTGATTATGTCATTCCAATATTTCAATATCTTTTTTTTTATCCGTTGCTTTCGATATCCGTATTTTCAGCATATTATTTTATATATTACTTTAAAATATTAAATGTATTTTTCATTTAGTATACAACTTGACAAAGAATTTTTTTATCATATCACATGCAACATGCACTTACTTAATTAGGATCTGTACAGCTTTTCCCTGAAAATAGTATAAATAAATTTGATAACAAATTTTAACTTGTAGACGCTTAACTCATTACAATTGTGATAAGTTTTATCAAGGGATCTCAATGGACACACAGAAAAAAATTACTTTGGTTGGCTAAACTGAAGTAGAAATTTGTTTACTGATAAGTCGTTGGTTATGATTGAATAAAATAAACAAAAGCTTCTATAATTGTGAAAAACTGTAGTCTACATATACAGAATTTTAGTCATATTTAATTGTACTGATTTTAGAGAAATTGCAAAAAAGTTACTGATCAGATAAGTGTGTGTTTCATGTAAATATGATAGAAAAAGCTCGAGCAAGTTATATACTGATCATATTTTCTAAATTTATACAGGGTGTCCCACGACGTGAAGTCACTACTTCGAGTACGGAATCTTTAGACCAAATATAGTTACAAATTCTAATAAAGTTATGCCCTAAAGTAAACAATTTTTAAAATACAGTGTGTTAAATTATTATTTATTAAACGATTACAATTTCAGAATAGTCAATATTTATTTTTATTTTAGTTTAAATTCACTATAAAGATTGTTCAAAATGGCTACCGTTGCTCTCGAGACACATTCTATCTCTTCTTAAGAGAGATCTGGTTGCCCTACGTAAAGTATCATTGATATTTCGAATTAGTTCTGCTGCCTCAAAAATTCGTCTCCTAAGATCTTCAACATTTTCTGATGGTATACCATATCTTTCATATAGCCCTACAAATGATAATCTAAACAAGTTAAATCCGGAGATTTTGGGAGCCAGGGGTGCTGTTTTCCTCGACCAAAGAGTCGTCTTTCAAACCGTTGATTAAAAAATTGTCTTACATGTAACGCAAAGTGCGCAGGGACACCATCGTGCTCGTACCACATACCATGTCTGATCACCAGAAGGACATCATCTAACAATCTTCCCAAATGATCTAGAAAATTTAAATATCTGTTGGCGGTTAAATGGTTCTCAAAATCGAATGTATCAATGAGCATGTTATCGATAATTCCACACCAGATATTCACTGCACACCTATATTGATAATTTGACACTGTGATTTCGTGTAGATTCTCCAAATCCCAAAGAGTGGCTGTACATTAATCCATTCCTTGTAAATGTGGCCTCATCCATGAATAAAATTCTATTATGCAGGTTTCGATTTTGAATGATCCAGCGGCAAAATTCCATACGACTAGCAAAATCTGTAAGTAAGAAGGCTGAACAGGCTAGATATTAAATGGCTGTACACTATGACGTTCTAATATTCTCCAAACTCGCATTCGTGGTACATTAACTTGTGCAGATATACGATGAACAGAGGTACTGGGATTATTATCAGTTTCTCGCAGTATGTTGTCCTCATTGTCAATTACTTGTTGTATTGGACGCTCAGTCGACGGTTTCGGGAAAGTTCCGTGTTCACGTAGGTGGTTGTGCACTCGTTGGAAAACTCGTCGGTCTGGTAGTCGCCGATTTGGAAATCTCAACCCATATTCTCGAGCAACTGCTACTGAGTTTCCATCACAAAAACCGTACATGTGATGGATATCGGCGTATTCTCGCGTTGTATAAGTAAACATTATCAACACTGTTGATAAGCGCAAGCAGAGAAATCAACTTTAAGGTGCTTTACTGTTTGACGGACAAGTAAATAATATCGTTTCCATAGTAACGTAGACAGTTTGTATCAAATACCGCTTAATATAATTTATTGTTTCGTTTGCTTCGGTATTTAACTAAAACAGGCCGTAACTTCTTTAATAGTCGATTTAGAGAAAATGCTCACTCTTTAGTTTCAACTTCTTTTCACCTCTCCTACACGTAGGTGAAGTGGTGACCTCCGTTCATGAGACACCCTGTATGCAAATCTATTTTTAAGTAATTTGTATTAAAAATATTTATTTAAGTTAAAACCTTCATATTTGAGAGGGGAGAATGTGCATAATTTGATAATCAGTTACTTCAAAACTCTTAATATTCTAAACTCCTGAATTTGTATTTTTATACAGGGTGTATCATTAATATTGCGAAAAAATGCAGGGTGAGATTCCTTGCATAAAAATAAGAATAAAAGTTCATATAAACATGTTTCCTAAAACGCCTCGTTTCCGAGATACAGGGTGTTGAATATTATGCAATTGAAAATAAAACTTTTTTGTTTCCTCTGCATCATCATTCATCACTTGTCGGATCACTCTATCGAGAGTGCCATTGACTTTTCATATGAAAGTCGTTACTTTACAGCGATTTGACAGTTGTTAGGTTTGTTTTCCAAAATGAATTACGCAAATAGTGAAATGTGCGATATGCATTTTTGTTACGGTCTTGCCAACGGTAATTCATTAGCAGCCAGGCGTCTTTATGAAGAAAAATACCCTAATCGTGTAATACCACATCATTCGATATTTTCTCGTCTGCATCAACGTCTTAGAGAAACTGGAAGTTTTCGAAAACTTACCGCTGAAAATGGACGACCGCGCACAGCAGCAACTGTACAAGTGGAAGAAGAGGTGCTCCACGAAATTGACGAAAATCCTACTACAAGTACCAGGAAGATTGCTGCAAATGTAAATGTCAGTCATATGACAGTTTTCCGGATACTGAAGAATCAACTTTTATACCCCTATCACATTCAACGAGTGCAGGCACTTTTACCAACTGATTTTCTTCCACGAGTAACTTTTTGTCGATGGATGC
>JABXWE010008164.1:0-15107 GCA_014611495.1 Limonius californicus | reverse complement strand
CAACATATAGAAAATATTATCTGTCATCTAGAATGTAAAGAAAGTCACTGGACTGGTAACATCTAATATAAATATTTAACAAACGATAACTGCATGTAAAGGCTGTTTTACATTAAATTTACAATAAAATTATAGATTCAACCTTTTTATAGCTTTTTATGAGGAAGTGCTATTAACTAAACCTGGAATAGACGTGTTGGAAATAGAATACAAAACTATTAGCTTTCTGTTTTTACAATACAACTATTCGGTTTTTTCTTCAATACAAATACCTACTTTTTCCATAAAAATCTATTTCACATCAGGTAACTTGATAGATGTTTCCATAATAATAGGCAGCCATGCTTATCGGTTAAATAATTCCTTGCTAATCCATCGTTTATATGCACAGGACAAGTATATATAGATAGATATTAAACTTCACAGACAGGTACATTTTGATATAAAGGAATAATCACAAATTCATCTGCATGCTATACTCATTTCAATCACTTTTATAGAATTAAATATTAGTCACTGGGTAGAATCAACATTTTCAAAAGTTGCATTTTAATGTTGTGGATTACCATCCTCTTCCTCATCATCTTCATCATTAGTTTCCTCTTTCGGTCGAGTCCACTTAATGAGTGTCTCTGGTGAACGGAATAGGAATACCAATTTCGCAAAGAGGTCTTCCTCTAAGCAGAATTCACGTGATTCACGTACTAAATAAATATCGAAGCACAACTGAAGGACACGATCTACGTATGGCATATCTTCAAACATAATCTTGAAGCACATTCCAGCAAAGAACCCACGTAGAAGTCGACCAGCAACGAGGACTATTGTAGTATAAACTCCAATAATGCTGCAATTGTGTAAGCAGAAAATAATCAAATATTTCACCTTTTCAATTGGGTGGAAGGATCGTACTTGGTTTGGGTGCATTTTTTGAAGATTATAGGTTTCTGCAGGATAGGTTTCTTCGGATAAAACAGGATCATATTTTAGACTGGATGGGCAAGATCACGTATCTTATGCTTAGCTTATTCTGGTTAATTGTTTTTTTTTAATAAAGTTGGAAGCATTTGAAACGTGGTGTTATAGGAAGACTTTAAAAATCAGCTGGATGAAGAGGAAAACAAATTAAGAAGTGTGGCACTAGGCAACATATAATAAATAAAAGAGACCAAATGATGGAATATGTACTACGAAGAGAGGAATTTCTAAAACCGATTATTGAAGAAAAAGTAGATGGAACAGATCCGAAACAATCAACAACTTCTCCTTTTCAATTGGGTAGGAGGATAATACTTGGTTTGGGTGTGTTTCTTGAAGATTATACGTTTCTGCAGCATAGGTTTCTTCAAGTAAAATAGGATCATGTTGTAGACTGGCAAGATCATCTATCTTATGCTTAGCTTATTGTGGATAATTGCGATTTAATAGATGCAGAAGAAATAAAAAACATGAAACAATTTATTGTATAAAATAGACAAAATAAGCTGAAAGCATTTGAATTGTAGTACTATAGAAAAGCTTTAAAAATCAGTAGGATGGAGGAAAAAGAATGAAGAAATGTTAGCAATGGTAGGAGATGAAAGGAAAGTATGGAAACATCACAAATAGAAGAGACCAAATGATGCGATATGTACTACAAATAGAGGAGATTACTCAAAACAAACCTAGAAGGAGCAAACTAGAAAGGAAGATCTCGTTTTCAATATATAAAATTAATAATTAAAGATACAGAAAGTAGAAACTACCAAGAAAGGAAGAGAAAGGCCTCAAATAGGGAAGAATGGGCTGCTGTGATAAGCCAGTCAAAGGACTGATATCTAAGGAGCAAGGATGAGGCATAGGGCAATGCAGGTAACAATATAAAGCTGTCTCTATCACTTAAAGTATATGATAAAATATGTTATTGTTGAGTGAATATTTGAATGCTATATACTACTTCAAAAAAATATCTTGATAGGGTTAAATTCCAATTATTACTATTTCACTGCCTTAAAACCCCATTAAAAATGATTAATGGACCAATGGTTGTTTGTAAATATAAAAAATTAATTTTAATAAGCAGCAAAAAAATTTTATGGCATTTTATTTCAAGGCAGAAATTTCATTAATATGTTAAAAACAAGTGTAATTTACTTTTTTTGGCCATACACCACTAGTAATAAGAATTTTATTTTCTTCCAAGTGTTCATTTAATAACAATAAAAATTGTATATACCTCTGAAAAGCCTACCAGGGAAATATTCCCTATATGGAACCTCATATACAATAATAGCTAGATAATGGATTACACATGAAGTTTTCCTTCATTTGTAGTATAAACTCAAAATTAACACTAACAATTTCCATTTTTTGTTTAGAATTTCCTTATGGTCAATTAAAAGATAAAACACTTGGGACAATAGTAAGCAATAATTGATCATCCAATTGGCATAAATTTGAAGTTATTTAAAAGCTTTTCACAGTAGAATTTTAATGGCCATCACTGTGAAAAACTCCCAAGTTATAATTTAAAAAAATACTAAAAAGTTCTAATTTCTCGTAATTATTAAAACACTTGTCAAAAATGCCAGTTAATTATGCAGTTTTACGCCCACAATTTTAAGCAGATTCTAAAAATGTAAAAATATACAGGTTGTTCTATTTAGAATAAGCAAGTTGTGGAATTCCTTATTGTCAATTAAAGGGTAAATTGATATTCACATGATGAAGTAATTTTTTAAACACTGTGCAATTAGCTTTTATATGTTCATTCATAATAAATTTCCTTCTTACAGTGCTGACGCATACTTTCTCTGATTCAACACTTGATATGCATTAGGATATAGTGGGACCATTGGACCTTGTAATGCACACCTTATGCAACTCTTTCCACATTATCATGACTACATTCAAAATTAATGTCGATGAGTGTGTAATGAAAAATCAACCACCCTGCATACAAAACAGGAAATTGAAAATGTTCGTGATTCCAATAAAATGTCTAATATTTAGATATAAACTATAGCAGTCTTGAAGAATTATTTTTGCATGACCAAATCATTCTCCCATGCTGTTATCTCATGCACGCAGTGTTCATTTTGAAGTTGCTTTATAACTACATATTTTGTTTAAAAGGCTGATATTTAAACATATGATAAAAAAGTTATACACTTTCTTTTTATTAGTCTGCAACATTCCATTGTTGCCACCCCCCTTCTTAGCAGCTTCCTTAAGCTATGATTACTAATGTTTTATTCCACTTATTTATGTTATCTAACTACTTGATAAAACAAAAGCTTAAATACAGCTAGTATGTTTGGTTAAGAAACTGATGCTTAAAAATATTGTAATTGTAATACAGTTGGTGGATATAGAATATGTCGAGTTTAAATTAAAGTAGAAAATGCTTACCCTCCTGCCGTAATGAAATTAAGTTGAGAAGGAAATATTTTGTCGTTAAAAGTGTACATCAATAAAGACTGACAGTTGTCAAAGAAGGGTAACTTTTTCAAATATTCCTCGTAATTTTTGTCTTTACATTCTTCTCTTATTTCCCACCATTCCTTCATATGATCTTCTGGGCCAGTTGGTTTTGATTCTTCACGTTTAATGTTGATGTTGCGTAACGACTTGTCCAATACATCTAAGTTAAACAAATTAAATCTTAAATATACAGAGAATTTTTCTTTTTAGTATACATTGCCTATGTATACTTTTAAAAAGAACGCGTTAATTACGCCTATTATGTAGGCAACTAACTATACAGACAACTCAAGAAATCTTTATTTAGTGTCTTCTTGCGTTTTTTATACAACCAAGTACAGTAAAGACGAAAAAGTGGAAATTCTAATGTGGTACCAGAATGGAAACAGCTTAAGAACTGTGAGAGACTTATTTTCAGTCAAATATCCAGATTCTTTGTATTCGAACCACACAAACAACTGTTAGAAAATTTAAATCAGAGGGATGCGTAATAAATTCCCATAAAATAAAAACTAAAAGTAATCACGTTTTAACCAAAGAAATGAAATGAAATATTTTACGCTACGTTGAAGAAATCATAATTAATAGTTACAACGAAAATAATAATTAAAAAAAAGTTTACGATGGCCGGGAATTGAATTCGGATCAACTGCTTGGAAGGCAACTATGCTGACCATTACACCACCTTGCCGCTGATGTATTTCTGTTGTACAAAGGAAGTACGCTGTTCTTTTTCCTTACAGAAACATCACCCAGTCGATTTTTGAATTTAACAAAAAAGTCATCATCTGTGTCCTATATACAGAGTGAAATACTTATTTAATATAAACACTGCATCAACATAACCTTCATACTCATATAATTCACAACTACCGTGACGTTGGCTTGTTTTTTAGTTGTCGGTATAGTTGGTTGCCTACACAACAGGTGTAATTGGCATGTTCTTTTTAAAAGTATACATAGGCAATGTATACTAGAAAGAAAAATTCCCTGTATAAGAACAAATAATGGAGGAAAAGGAATTGATAATTGACGTTTTAAAAAAATACATTTCCCTATAAATCTTCAATAATTCAATTAATATTTAGTGTAGGAATTAATGCAGTTTAAGAATGTACTAATTACAATTTATTTAGTTTTTAAGTTTTAAAGTAACACTCAAGTTAACTTACCAGTCTGCTTCTCCATTAATTGGGTAATCGCTTTGGCTGTTCCTTTATTTGTGACTTTGATAAATTTTGGAAATATATAGCTTAATGGTACATAGGTGTCTTTTGTATTTGTACTTAACATGTCTAATAGTGCTTGCCTTGCTGGGTTAGGTTTTCCATTTACTATTGCTTGCATTTCCAGTTGAGTTTCTTCTCTAATAATACCAGAATCTTCTTTTGTATTACTTTTATGTGACACCTGGTATTGTAAACGAATAGTTAACGGGTTTGCTGCAACATAATTATTATTAATTATTACAGACAAGTGAAAAGTTAATATAGCCTAAAACAGAAAATTTCAATATCATACTATGTATATTTATTTGCATATAAGTTCCATTTAAATAATTAATTGCCAAATAAACACATTCTGACTGATATATTGGGCCTCAAACCCTTGCTAATATATTTATATTGGAAGGCCACTGTTAGCTGTAATCATAAGATATCCAATACGCAAAATTGTACTTGTAATGAATCATCATCATCATCATCATCAACAGCCTTTCCGTCCGACTGCTGGGCATTGGCCTCTTCTCTACCATGTGTTTCTCCTCAGCGCTAAGGTAGAAACACGGGGGCCTATAGTTTAACGTCGAATCCGAACGACAGAAATTCCAGAGAAGGTTTTTAGCATTAAGATCCCACGGTTGCAAGCCGTCTTGCAGATGGATGATGAAGTATACCTATCTAAGAAACAACTTCAGCAAGACAATTTACTATTATATTTGCTAACGCAGAAATGCAGTGTTGCCATACAAAATGCTTTGCATGGCGGATCTGTGAAAACAGGTGTTCAAACCGGACAAATTACAAGTAGTAGTGCTCTTAACAGCGCAAAATTTTTAAAAGATGTAATTAATTTATTCGATGCTTTAAATAGTAGGATTTTGTATGATCGGAACCCTTATGGTTGTGCATTGTCCATGAAAAAACCTGACGTGGAAATATTTTTAGAAGGTGCTTTAAAATGGCTGAAAACTTGGAAAAGTTACACCAAGAACAATAAAGTACACAAAGGAATTTACTATTTTAAAGGATTTGTTCAGTCAGTGCAAGTGGTTTTGCAATTATGGGCAGAATTAAAAAATGACGATTATAAATTTCTGTTAACTAGCAGATTATATCAGATCCTTTGGAAAATTTATTTTCCAATTTAAGGCGCCGAGGCGGGCACAACTCAAACCCCACTGCGAAATCATTTCGACAAGCGTTACAGTTCAATATGTTTATTAAACTACAAACGCCTTCTGAAAAATCAAACTGTGAACTGGACGAAGATGATATTATCTGCATGGAAGACAATAATTATAACAGTTTAATGTCATCTGATCCGAGCTGTTTTGAGATATCTGACGATTTACCCAGTCGTGAAGAATTGGAAGATCTGTTTAATGATGAATTTGTAGCAGTGGAACCGGAAGTGGATTTAATTGGTGAAAATAAACTATTTAGTAATAATGCAGTGACGGTAGAAACGTGTTCAATTACTTATGTTGCTAGATATGTCACATATAAAACATTAAAGAAATATACTGATTGCGAGCAGTGTACAATTAATATGCGTGGTGAAAGAATGTCACTTAATAAAAATCTATTGTTGCTATTAGAAAAGGATTACGGCAGTGGCAAACGCATTGACTATTTAACAACACCTTCAGAAACTGTACTAAAAGTGGTGACGATTTCGTTAGAGGTTTTTTCAAATTATTTTGCTCGTGAAAGAAATTATACAGATGTCATCATCATCATCATCATCATCTGACATGGAGCTGACTCGAGGGTCGATCCCGGATACGCCAGGCCCACCTCATGCCAGTAGGAATTTACGGGATAGGGCGGGATCAGGTGCGGTCTGCAATGCATACCGCAAGACACCGCTGTTGCAACACCAGATAGTTAGTAGACTACGCATCAATGGGGTGTTGAGTACGTAGCCGAAACCGTTATGCCATTATGCGTTTGAGCCTAATAAACTTTGGTGTCAAAGTTTCACAGTGTTCTTAATTCACATCATGCTATTGTTCTAAGGTTACTGATTGCACATCTCTTAGTTTCCCAATATCTAATAGCCTACTTAATAGTTACTCCCAAACTTATGTTTACTGCCCGTTATGCGATTATACATTTGCCCTAATAAACGTTGGTATCAAAGTTTCACATTGTTCTTATTTCACATCTATCTATTGTTCTAAGGTTACTGATTGCTCATATCTTAGTTTTCTAATAACTAAGGACCTACTGAATCTTTACTCCCAAACTGATTGAAACTGCCCGTTATGCGATTATGCATTTGGCCCCAATAAACTTTGGTATCGAAGGTTCACAGTGTTTTTATTCATGTAGTGTTCTAAGGTTACTGAAGGTTCACATTGATCGTATTTCACATCCATCTATTGTTCCAAGGTTACTGATTGCACATCTCCTAGTTTCCCAGTAACTAACAACCCACTTAATATTCACTCCCAAACCCATTCACACTGTCCGCTATGCGACTATGCCTCCGATCCCAACCAACCCCGGTAGCAAAGGTTCCCCCTGCTCTTATCTCTCATCTGTCCATTGTTCTAAGGTAGGGTTGCCATACGTCCCGGTACACCGGGACATGTGTGTTTCGAGGTCCGTGTCTCGGTGTCCCGGTCCAAGATTCATTTGTCCCGGTCGATTTAAAATTTACGAATGAATATTTTTTTTTAAACATGTAAGTCAAAAATAACGAAGTGTTCCCGAGCGAAGCTGGGTACGGGTCAGCTAGTATCTAGTATTGATACGCGCACGTGGCAACACCGACATTCGAAGCAACACCTCCGCCCTCTCCCATCCCCCTACACCAGTTATCATCCCGCGCTTTGCCAACGGACAACACTGATGTGACAGAAGCGCGTGTGCTCTGTAATTAGTCGCGATTAATCTACGATGGCGAAATATGTTTTTTCATGGATGCTTCTCCACGAAGTTCCAGAATGGGAACATGTTGAAAAAACTATTGCATATTTAAGTGAAATAGGTATATTGTTCACGGATTCAATTCACGAGGATGTAATGTATATGAAGTCATTTATCGAAAATAAAACAAATGAAGAATGGATAACGAAAGATATGCATGATAAATGGTTATACTATTTCACAAAGACTGAAGAGACAGAAAGAAAAGCTAATCTACTGAAAATGTGCCAATACTTGTTCGCCATACCACCGCACAATGCGCATGTTGAACGTGTGTTCTCATTAATTATAACTCAGTGGTCAGATGAGCGCAATTTGCTTTCTGTTGATACAGTGAAGAGCATAATTCAATGCATTTTAAATTATAAAATGTCTTGCATTGAATTCTATCATTATATAAAAGGGGAAAAAGAGCTGCTCCAAAAAACGAAAACAACAGAAAAGTATGATTGGGCAAAAAAGAGCGATTGTAATGAAGTCACCGAAGTCAGGGAAGAGGGAGAGTGAAGGCAAGAAAAGAATGGAAGGTAAGGTTCTATTTGGTTTTATTAGATTGAATCGCCCATTAATTTATATTATATTATTTTAGATTTAGTACAGGCGCATCCACAAAAAACATCAAATTTTTCCAGTCGAACTGAGTCTTCCAAAATGATTCACCATTTATCGAACCTTTTTGCTATTGGTATACTTATTATCAACCTCTTCTTTAATTGTTTTTTGTCTTTCAAATATTTTAAATTAATTTTTATAAGATTGTGCAATGTTTCATAATAAAGGTATGATTGTCGATAAAAGTTTTGTTGTTGTTTTTGGGGGGGGGTGAAGCGTAACGAGAAGGGAGGGGAGATTGTCCCGGTCTGTAGTCCGAGAATTATGGCAACCCTATAATCTAAGGTAACAGACCGCTCCCCTCCTTGTGTCCCAATGACCAGCCAAACACTTAAAACTCGCCGCACTGACCACCTCTGCTCTACCACTCACTTGAAAGAGCAACTCTGGATTGTACCTCCTTCGCATCCCCAACCCTCCCCTCTCCCGCTGACAGCCAGATATCCAGCGTCCTCCCTCCCACCGACACCTGCTTCGGTCCCTCTCTCCTGCCCTCCCCTCGCCCTCTCCCTATCTCCTCCTCGCCATTCCGTCCCTCCCCAGTCGCCTCCGAGCGGACTCCTCTGCCAGCGTGCGCACTCCTCCTACCTCTCCTCGGACCTCCCCCCCCCACCCCCCACCCGCGCCCAGCCCTCCCATGTCTCCCCAGGCATGCCGGCGACCTGCATATCCCCCCCTCCAATGATGTACTCCACGCAGCAGGGTCCTCCGATTTGCATGTCCTCTGCCCGCATAGCATACTCCGGCTGTAGAGGATGGTCGGCCGGTCCTTCTAGAGTGTGCGCCCAGCGTCCACCTCGTGATGCAGCGAGCCGCTCAACACATCAAGTACATATCTGACCCCCATCACATGAACATCCAATACAAATCGTAGCAGCCCGTTTACATGCATGACCAATGAAAACATTGCTAAGTAATTAAACAATCAATTAATCAAGTAATTAGTTAATTAAAGGCGAGTAATTTCTATGAAATTAGTCTGGGTTAAGAGAGATTAACGTGTCAAAGCGCGTCCCAGCTTTTCCTAGTTTTCTATTAGACTACCAGTGCTACCAACTACTGCTAAAGACTACAATGGCTACTTAGGCCTGCGACACTTAGCTTTTAACTACGTCCCCCTCAGTGTTTTTGTGGTCTGTGTCGATCGCTGTTCTTTCCCCTTTTTGATGTACCATCTTGTAGAGGCGGCAGTGGTTCTCCTCTCTTCCGTCCCCGGGTGGATACCCTCGCACGTTCACTCTATTGTTTGCCCCCAAAATTGTTTTGGTTTTTTTTTGTCTCGCTAATCACTGTCGCCCGAATCGTTTTGAGCACTCCCGTTCCCACGTTGTTATTATTAAAGCAAAGCTAAGAAGAGATCCAATGAATAAAACACACGTCCGCACCCGATCACGCCGCCCACACAACCACATTCCAAGGCTGCTTGGACTTTTTAAAAAAAAATGTGCAACTGAAATAGTAAAATCAACTACCTAATAAATCCAAGTTGAGTTGGCTGACTTAAATACCTAGGAACTTGTAATCTATTCCCTAACTCACCCTGGCTGTTCCCTAATATTAATATGCCAATTAACAATTGTGTGAATAATGGATAAAGCAATTTATGACAACTTTAGTAAATTGAATAATTAAAAAATTAAGACCAGCCAAACCAGCTAACACTTTATTTTAAATAAAAATAAAAGTCAAACAGTCCCTAATTTCCCCTCGTCCGCCTACCTGTTTGGTGATTATTTATGCCCTAAACGACCCATTCTCGGAACAGCTTGAAACCCGGCCAATAGTGAGAGCTGGCTGATCTACTTTTAGACGGGGTGCCCGTTATTGTCCGGCGTGCCTGCGTTTTGAAACTTAAGTTTGACCTGAATGAACACGACTATGTACAAAATCCACTAAATGAACCTATTAGGAGTTATTTTTAACTATTCAAATTGAATCTAGTTAGCATTTTTTATAGCGCAAAGCTCTTTCGAGCGCCTGCCCGCGATTATTCCAAATGTAACGCTGTTAACTCCCTAAACGAAAGCGGAGCTCCACAAGACGCGTGCACCCCGTACGGGATCACGAACCGAACTCGTGAAAGAAATTATACAGATGTTATAAAAAATTGGTAAAAATGTATACTGACAACATAACAAGAATTATGCCGGAATGGTTAAATAGTGATGATAAATGCTATGATCATAACCAGTTTTTGATAAGAGTTTTGCTTATGTGTAAACTCCGTAAATGTCTTAAATGGCTTTCTTAGGACTTACTAACGCCCAACCGATACAATAAAAAATCAGCAGTGTGAAAAATCAATAATTATTTCGTTCTATTTATAAATATTTGTGTTTGTTCCAGGCAGGAAGTTGTATTTTCTAAATGCTCTACAAATAAGTTATTTTTTACCGAAGAATCTCAGTTGTGTGAATGAGCGTTTTTTTGTTATATTTACTGTTTTCAGGTTTTCGTGATATTATTTTATTGTTCCAACAAATTTTGTTCGTTTCCATGAAGGAAATTTTTTTCTACGATACAATCTTTCTCTTTGGATACTTTCTAAATATTTTGTTTGTTCTTTAGGGGGAAGTTTATATTTTTGTAATTTTTCTATATTTGTTTGTCAAAGAATCTCATTTGTGATTTTTTCTGGGTTTATATTAACAATTCAAATCAAATCATCGCCTACAATAAAACCAGGTTAAAATGTAAAATATCGCGAGTAAAAATGTAGCTCAAATTAAAGGTGTAACATGTAAGAAGCTCTTAAAAGAAAAAAAGAAAACGGTAGTTGCCGCATGTTACGAATTAATTGTGATGTAATGCACGGAAAACACCAACGGCGGCGTTAATGACCTTTTACAAGTGAACAATCTTAACTTTCCTACAAGAATGATAGTACACCGTTTGGATCAATTTATTTGTTTCCTATTTTTCTTAATAAACCGTGTCTCCAAAAGTATGTTTAATCAAAACAAAGCTGGGCTGTTTTTAATCTATTTACTAAAGTGAAAGGGTACAGGTGGATATTGCCACAAACGGCCCGCTGGTTTGCGGCATAAGATAGATTTGGCAACACTGTGGGATTGCATGGGGTCATTGGCATTAAATTTCTGAAGCAGGTAGAAATAGTTATAATCCCTTCTGGCAGAAGCGCAAAATTACAAAGGTTTTGTACGAATTTGAATATGCAACTCATTGAGCAAGAATTCGCACAAACCAATACCTTTACATCTCTTTATCTTTATTGCTCTATTGTTCTTACTAAAGATGGCAAGCCGAAACATGTATTTAGGTGTTTTAAATATCGTGATAGTAAGAGGTTTTGAAAGTGTTATATACTTCTATCTTTATTTTCGTTGCAAATAAAATTAAATACGCACATTCTTCTGCTTTAAACTGATATACTCAAGGGCGAATCTGGGAGGGGGCACCTCCCCCCTTCCAAGGTGAAAAAAATTTAAAACAAAACAGAAAAAATAAATTTCTGAAAAATTGATTAATAGGTTGCTTGTTGGTATGTCAACATTTTGAAAGAAACTAATTAGGAAGTAAAAATTCTCGCGCCATCTGTTAAAAGTCATAAGAACTACAACCTGTACGTGTATTATACACGTACAAGTTGTAGTTCTTATCACTTCGCACAGATGGATGTATAGTTAACTCGTGGCAACAACGAGCTTTCTAGAATAATCTCATTGAAAAATTTAGCAATGAAATTTTTCAAAAATCAACGTTTCTAGTCAGAAACTTTTTGTCAAATGTAAATGGTATTCCATATTTGTCTCACCTCCTCTACCCATTATTATACATAAAAATATTAACTCACGTGACTTAATTTCTTCAATCATTCTGGTACGATCAGGTGGTGATATACTCCAAATTGTAGCAGAATCTATGCTAAATTTCACAGCAGCTACGTCTCCAGCTTCATAATTTGAAATAAAAGTAGAAGCCGCTTTATTCTGCTGATACCTTTGAACAAGTGTATGCATGGTGGAAGAATTAAATCTATAAATTTATAATTCAGTCAAGAAGCTGATACATTTTGAAAAATTTATACACACCCATATATAGAATTCGATTGAACAGACATCTGATAAATGGGCTGATAAGGACCTATCCTTAAATCAATTGTTACATCATAAGGAATATTTGATTTTCCGACGGCATTGCCCAAAGAGAAAAATACCAAGGGAAACCAAATAATAGCAATCATAAGGGCTAATGCAGCTCCTCCCATTAAATATTTTACTATTGGAGATTTTCTTTCTCCTCTTGGTTGTGGATACTCACTTTCAACGTATCGATTACACTAAACAATTATGATGTATTACAAACTTGAAAGTATATTCCCAGTTTCATACCTTAAGCTGAAAAACATGTGCGAAAATATCTTCCATTTTAATCCAGTCAAAAACTGTCATAGATGTATCAGTCCACATCCAGTCCATTACTGTTCTTAACTCAAACAAAAATGGAATAGCCAAGAAGCCTTTGAAAAGGAACATATTGAGGTAATTATAACCTTTGCAAATGAAATTTCCTAAAACTCTAGTAGGATAACCACAACGGATTTGATAAGCTGACAACAATAGGTAGAAACATTTGACCATGTAATACATTTGTGGTGGTAATGCAGAATTAAATCCCCTGTAATATAACAAATTTCACATAAATTACATATGATAGATATTAAATTTGGATAATACCTGTCAGTTATTATTGGATACATTATAAAAAGCCATATATGTAGTAATATAATTTGCAAAAATTGGAAAACCACTTTGCCAAAAATATTTTTTCTCAGGAATATTGCCCGATCAACGATAATAAGTGCAAATTGTAAAATCAACATAAGCAGAAACAAAACTGGAACTCGATTTTCTTCCAAATATGCCTGTACACCTTCATCACCTTGTTGGGGCTAAAAAGAACAACAATTTATGTAGAAATCCGTAAACAGGGCTACACTTGCTGATTTGTACTTACTCCAAATGATGAATATCCTACAAGAATAACAAAAAAGTTAAAAAAGTCACACAAAAACATGTATGAGTAAACATCAACAGCAACGCGAGATGTTGGATCCATAAGCTGTTTAAAGAATCCTTTTACAGATTGTGCATATCGGGCGAGACTAAAACAGTAACAGAAATAAGTATTGTTTGCTTAATTAAACATTTAGAAGTGATAGTACGTACGTCATGCGAAGACTGGTTGAAAAATTGGCACACGCATTAACCCTTTCAGTCCGAATTGAAACAACCTTATCTTCATCTGAAGTAGTGCTCTGATCATCTTTTTGTTCACTTACTATACTATCTTCTGATTCTTCCACTAGCTTTTGTAAATCACTGCCTTTTCTGCCATTGATAGCTTTAAGAGGCTGGATAGCTCCTGACCCACCGGCTGTTAAAGCACTTTAACATAAACTTGTTAAAACACATAGTCATATAAAAAACGGAAGCTTTGGTAATTTCAATTATATGAATGTGATTTGGCAATATTATAAATTGGAACTTCAAAACAAATAGGAAAAATGTATAGGGTGGGTGGGTAAAGGAAGTTAGCTGTGCTAATTTCATAATTTGTTTCTTTAATTTCTAATATTATAATGTTTAATGTATTTTGACTACAAACTTGTTTTATCTTTTTGTTACATGCAGTTTGAATTTATAAAAAACCTTAATTATTTTTACAGTTAGGCCTGTATGATACGGCACAGAATTTTGTACAAAATGAGCATGCGCAATAGGTGCAAATTACGCTGACATCTGTGAGAAAACTGTCAAAATAGTCGTGTGACTGTCGATAAAGTTGAATTCTAACAAGATTTTATAATATTAGATTAATGCATAAGTTCGTAGCACTTTATTTATTTTACATGAACGCACGACAAAGCAAACAAGCTGCAGTAATAAAGAACACGAGCGAGATAAGAGAAAGTGAGTGGCGTGTCGGCAGGCGGGGTAAACATATTCTTCTCTGCCCTCTGTGATTGTTAATAAACACTAAAAATTGCTCGTTTGCACAGCCGACTTTATCTACAAAATTCTGTAGATTTTAGAACATGAATCTATAGAAATTTGTACAAAATTTTGCTGTATGACACGACACAGAATTTTATAGAAACCATTGAACAAAATTTTCTACAAAATTCTGTGCCGTGTCATACAGACCTTACACATATGTAAGCATGTGGCGTCTTAGTCATCTGTTACATGCCCTTTGTTTTATTGTTCTTCTTGTGTGTGTTTATTATTATGCATAAAGTTAAAAAACATTGTTAGGGATACTGTTATGGTGTCGATAATGTTTACAAAAGTTAGTATCTACTTGTAATGGCAAGGAGTTTCTTATAGCACAACAGTTAACTAAACGTCAGAAAAACAACAAAATTTAGAAAACACTTGGGAGTCCAAGGTAATGATGACTTTTTATAAAGATACATAAAATAACATCCACTACTGGTAATAACATTGGTCTTCAAAAAAGAGAGCTGACTTGTCATTCTTTACCCCCGGTATTCACCTGTACGGACTATGGAAACTGCAGAAAATCTAGTCTGGGTAATATATCTTGTAAATTAGCTTGTACTATATAGGAAATCCCCCCCCCCTTTGACTATTGCCCTTAAAACATAACAAAACGACGTGGAGGAAAAACAGGAAGGAACGCAACCTGGAGGAAAATCCTACAGAAGCGCCGGTTAAGCCAGAGCGCTCTACTGAAGGCGGGGAAAAGATGTAGCGTCGAGGGAAAATCCTACAGGGGCGCCAGTCAAGCCAGAGCGCTCTACTGAAGGCGGGGAAAGGATGTAGCGTCGAGGGAAAATCCTACTGGGGCGCCGGTCAAGCCAGAGTGCTCTACTGAAGGCGGGGAAAGGAT
>JABXWE010008161.1:0-10019 GCA_014611495.1 Limonius californicus | reverse complement strand
CTGAAGGGATATTTGTTTGGGTGGGCAAACAAATAAACGCTTTACCATCCTTTTCCTAAATAGAAACTAAAGTAATTGTACTGGGTAAGTATATACCTACTGATGCTAAACGAGATTTTGATTGGGTGGGCAAACAAATAGAAATTCTTTTATACCTTCTTAACAATAAATACCCACCAATATATATTATTCAGAAAGTAAATAACTGAAGCTCAAAGGATATTTGTTTGGGTGGCCATACAAATAACGCTTTACCATACGTTTCTTAAATAGAAACCAAAGTAATTGTACTAGGTAAGTATATACCTATTGATGCTAAAAGTGTATTTGATTGGATGGAAAAACAATTAGGCGTTTTTTGAGTTTTCTTCTTAATAGATACCTATCAATCTAAATCATTTAAAAAGTAGATAACTACTACTGAAGGGATATTTGTTTGGGTGGGCAAACAAATAAACGCTTTACCATCCTTTTCCTAAATAGAAACTAAAGTAATTGTACTGGGTAAGTATATACCTACTGATGCTAAACGAGATTTTGATTGGGTGGGCAAACAAATAGAAATTCTTTTATACCTTCTTAACAATAAATACCCACCAATATATATTATTCAGAAAGTAAATAACTGAAGCTCAAAGGATATTTGTTTGGGTGGGCATACAAATAACGCTTTACCATACTTTTCTTATTTAGAAACCAAAGTAATTGTACTGGGTAAGTATATACCTATTGATGCTAAAAGTGTATTTGATTGGATGGAAAAACAATTAGGCGTTTTTTGAGTTTTCTTCTTAATAGATACCTATCAATCTAAATCATTTAAAAAGTAGATAACTACTACTGAAGGGATATTTGTTTGGGTGGGCAAACAAATAAACGCTTTACCATCCTTTTCCTAAATAGAAACTAAAGTAATTGTACTGGGTAAGTGTATACCTACTGATGCTAAACGAGTTTTTGATTGGGTGGGCAAACAAATAGAAATTTTTTATTTCTTCTTAACAATAGATACCCACCAATATATATTATTCAGAAAGTAAATAATTGAAGCTCAAAGGATATTTGTTTGGATGGGCATACAAATAACGCTTTACCATCCTTTTCTTAAATAGAAACTAAAGTAACTGCACTGGGTAAGTATACACCTAGTGATGCTAAAAGTGTATTTGATTGGATGGAAAAACAATTCGGCGTTTTTTGAGTCTTATCTTAATAGATACCTACCAATCTAAGTCATTTAAAAAGTGGATAACTACTGCTGAAGGGATATTTGTTTGGGTGGGCAAACAAATAAACGCTTTACCATCCTTTTCCTAAATAGAAACTAAAGTAATTGTACTGGGTAAGTATATACCTACTGATGCTAAACGAGATTTTGATTGGGTGGGCAAACAAATAGAAATTCTTTTATACCTTCTTAACAATAAATACCCACCAATATATATTATTCAGAAAGTAAATAACTGAAGCTCAAAGGATATTTGTTTGGATGGGCATACAAATAACGCTTTACCATCCTTTTCTTAAATAGAAACTAAAGTAATTGTACTTTGTAAGTATATACCTATTGATGCTAAAAGTGTATTTGATTGGATGGAAAAACAATTAGGCGTTTTTTGAGTTTTCTTCTTAATAGATACCTATCAATCTAAATCATTTAAAAAGTAGGTAACTACTGCTGAAGGGATATTTGTTTGGGTGGGCAAACAAATAAACGCTTTACCATCCTTTTCCTAAATAGAAACTAAAGTAATTGTACTGGGTAAGTGTATACCTACTGATGCTAAACGAGTTTTTGATTGGGTGGGCAAACAAATACAAACCTTTTATTTCTTCTTAACAATAGATACCTACCAATATATATATTATTCAGAAAATAAATAATTGAAGCTCAATGGATATTGGTTTGGATGGTCATACAAATAAACGCTTTACTGTCCGTTTCCTAAATAGACACCAAAATAATCGTACTCGGTAAGTAGGTACATGCGAATTGACGCGAAAAGTGTATTTGACTGGATAGGCAAACGAGTACATAGTTTTATTTCTAATCCTTAATAGATACCTACCTACCAATCTATATCCTTTATGAAGTAAATAACTATTGTTGATGGAATATTTGTGTGGGTGGTCAAACAAATAAACGTTTTACCATCGTTTTCCTAAACAGGCCTATTGATGCTAAACGAGTTTTTGATTGGGTGGGCAAACACATAAGCATCTTTTATTTCTACTCCACAATAAATACCCACCAATATACATTATTTAGAAAATAAATAAATGAAGCTCAAAGGATATTTGTTTGGGTGGGCATGCAAATAAACGCTTTACTCTACTTTTCCTAAATAAACACGAAAATCGTACTCGGTAAGTAGGTACATATTATAGATACCTACTGAGAATAATAAAAGAATCAGCTTAATAAAACACGTATATTGTAATAATTACTAAAGGTTACATACATAAACGAAAACAAGTACACACAAAGAAAGCCCGCGTTCAGCTAACTTTACAAAAAGGTTTTTCAACCGTTGGACCTGGTTACTAACCCTAAAAAACTAAAAGTCACTAACTCGTATATTTTACTATAAATTTAACAAATACCCATTATATATACCAATCCATATCCTTTAAGAAGTTAATAACTGTTGCCGATAGAATATTTGTTTGGGTGGTCAAACAAATAAACGCTTTACCATCATTTTCCTCAATAGATACCAAAGTAATTACTGAGTAATCTATTGATGCTAACGATATATTTAATTGGATGGAAAAACAATTAGGCGTTTTTCGTGTCTTCTGAATAGATACCTACCAATCTATATCATTTAAAAAGTAAATAACTATTGCCAAAGGAATATTTGTTTGGGTGGGCAAACAAATAAACGCTTCACCATACTTTTCCTAAATAGAAACTAAAGTAATTGTACTGGGTATATACCTACTGATAGTAAACGATTTTGATTGGGTGAGCAAACAAATAGACATCTTTTATTTCTTCTTAACAATAGATACCCACCAATATACAGGGTGATTCATAATTAGTGAATCAAACTGATATGGCGGATTCCTCATGTCAAAAGAAGACAAAATGTCTATATGAACATATGTACTTAACCATACGGTTACCGATATACAGGCGGTTGCTTGTTGCAAAAGCGGAATAATTGTTTCCAATTATTAATAATAACAAAACATATTAAGTTAGCCATGAATTCACCAACAAAAAATGTGCATTAAATCTGACAGATATCCATTAGTAGTATTTCAGTTTTTTTTGTAAATGTTCTAGTAATTGAAAGTAGTAAAAAAGTAGTCTTGCTGTTGTTTGTTTTGATTGTTCAACTGTACCTACTTTAATTACTTGATGGAGGGCTTTACTTCAGAGGAGTATGCTGATATGGTGTTTATTTATGGATATTGTAATGGTAACGCACGTAGTGCAGCTAGGGAATACCGCCAAAGGTATCCAAATCGAAGGCACCCAGCCTATCGAGTTTTTACAAGAACATTTCGACGATTAAGAGAGACTGGATGCACAAATCCATTGAGTAATTTGCGTGGAGCTAGACAACTGCATGGTGTTCAAGACGAAGAAAATGTCATTCGCCGTTCTTGATGATCCTTCTACAAGTACTTACACGGCGAATTGCTACACAACTAGGTTTACCACGATCTATGGTCTGGCGGACACTTAATCGAGAGGAACTGCACCCATACCATTTACAACGTGTACAAGCTCTTCAGCCGAGGGATGTTGATCGACGTTTGAGATTTTGCCGCTGGTTATTAAATAAAACGATCGAAAACCCCGACTTTGTGACAACCGTTCTATGGACCGATGAGGCACAATTTTCTAAAGATGGAATTAACAATAACCATAATGCTCATGTGTGATCACTGGAAAATCCGCATCAAGCTAAAGAAGCACGATTTCAACAACGTTTTTCAATAAATATTTGGGCCGGAGTTTTCAATAATCACCTCATGGACGTGGAAGTGTTACATAATCATTTGGATGCAAATTTGTACGTAGATTTTCTTGAAAACCGCCTTTACGACCTTTTGGATGACGAACCTATTCAGTTACGTCATGAAATGTTGTTGCAACAGGACGATGCACCACCTCACAACAGCAGACAGGTAACTGCGTGGCTCAATCGAAAATACCCTGTTAGATGGATAGGTCGTTGGGGCCACATACCATGGCCGCCTAGGTCCCCAGACTTAAATCCCTTGGATTTTTATCTCTGGAGCCATTTGATACAAATGGTGTACAGCGTGACCATCAATACGCGTGACCAGTTACTAGCAAGAATTGTTAAGGCGGTGCACGAAATTCAAAACCAAAATGTAATTCCTCGAGTTTATGATTCACTGATACGTCGCTGTAATGCCTGTATTCGCGCTCATGGACAATAATTTGAGCATTTACTGTAACTGATATTAAAAATAATAATAATGTAATATTAACACTTATTGAACACTGCTACACCTAACATGTTTTGTTATTATTAATAATTGGAAACAATTATTTCGCTTTTGCAACAAGCAACAGCCTGTATCTCGGTAACCGTTTGGTTAAGTACATATGTTCGTATAGACATTTTGTCTTCTTTTGACATGAGGAATCCACCATTTCAGTTTGATTTACTAATTTTGAATCACCCTGTATATTATTCAGAAAGTAAATAACTGAAGCTCAAAATATATTTGTTTGGATGGGCATACAATTTACAAATAACACTTTACCATCCTTTTTCTAAATAGAAACCAAAGTAATTGTACTGCCTAAGTACATGCCTATTGATGCTAAAAGTGTATTTGATTGGATGGGCAAACAAATAGACGTTTTCCGTTTCTTTTCCTCAATGAACACCTAGCAATCTGTTATTTAGGCAGCAACTGTTGCTCAAGGTATATTTGTTTGGGTGGGCAGACAAAAAAGCTTATCCATCCCTGTTCTAAATACGTACCAAACTGATTGTATTTAGTAAGTACCTGTCTATTGACGCTCAAGCAAGAGATCTATGACTGCGTGGGCCAACAAATAGGCGTTTACACATTTTTCCCTCAGAAGTTGCCTACCAAACTAATATTATTTGGAAAGAAAGTAATTACTGCCCAAGCTATATTTAGTTATGGGCTTACCGATCATTATCTTAAACAGATACCAAACTAATTGAATTTAGTACTTAAGTACTTGCCTATTGATGCTAAAGGGAAAATATATAAAGTATGGAAATGAAAACGATAACCATCAAATAGTTCTATACTATAAACCAGCTGTTCTCAATCTTTCGTATCTCGCCGCCCCCCCCCCCTTTTTTTTACCTTGAATAATTCAATACGCGGGAACTTATTTATCTCGATTTGGCAATATTGGCTACGCTGCCGATGTGGTGCAGTCGCGCCTTTATTGGCATCATACAAAGTGGCTTATAAAATAGCCAACTGCAAGAAGCCACATACGATTGCAGAGCAACTAATTTTACCAACTGCCATAGACATCGTAGAAACAATGTTTGGTGAAAGCTATCCTAAACAACTCGATAATATTCCGCTGTCAAACGATACAATTTGCCAAAGAATTAACGGTATGTCTGTGGATATTCAACAACAGCTTGAATCTGAGTTAGTTGGATTTATTTACCATACAACTTGATTAACTTGATAAAGCAACAGACAGCGCGGTAAGGTTTTCAAGCGCGTCTACCAACTGAGAAATAAATTAGTGATATTCTTGAGGGAGGATGATCATAAGTATGCTGAAGAATTGTACGGCAATTAATTTCTAATGGAGCTCTCTTACTTAGTAGACATATTCGAAAAACTTAATTCACTTAATCTTCAACTTCAGGGAAATAATACAAATATATTTGATTTAAGTGAAAGGGTAAACTTTTTTTGTAAGAGAATACGGTTATGGAATAACAAATTAAAAGACAATTTCTTTGAGATGTTTCGCAGAATGTGTGTATTTATCTAGAGTTACCCGCCGGAAGAGAACCATAAAAGTTATTACTAAAGACAGTGGAGGGTCATTTAGAAAACTTGAGCACTACTTTCAGCAAATACTTTTTCACAGGAAAATACATTAAATTGGGTGACTGGAATTGGGTAATAAACCAACTTGAGAGTATACCTAACGGCCTATCTCTGCAAGAAGAAGTACAACTGATAGATCTTTCCTCAAGTACAGCAGAAAAATCAAATTTTGTTATTAAATCATTAACAAATTTCTGGAGAGTTACGTTGCGGACGCGCCCAGGAACGGACGTATTTTAGGAGCTCTCGAGCAAGATTGCTTAGCGAGACTTTAACAAAGTGTTTTGTTTTGGGTGCAAACTATCAGATTCCAATGCGTGTGTGTACGAATCTAGGACGGTAGGAGGGAGGACCTCTACCGGCTCTACCTGACGATCGATGACAGGTGAAAGAAGCGCGACCGACAGGGAAAACAACAGGACGGAGGGAAAAGCGGGAAATGCAGTAACAGCTAAGTGGAAGGTTTAAATAGTCTGAGTAAACTCTTGTCTTGTCTTGTAACTATTCTCTTATTAAAGCAGAAGCGTTTCGGATACTGTTATAGTCGGGTCTTATTTGATGGGCGGCCCTTCCCAGCACGAACCACCACAACACTTGTACGGTTATATTGCTCTCTTTCTAGCACCTTAGTTTGTATAGGCTGTTAGAGCGAGCGAAAGTCTTGCAGATTGCCGCTCTAAAGTTGAACTGCGATGACTTGTGAAACGAAAAGAGATAGCACTTACAGTGTTCAGTGGTTCCAAAACAGGTGATTTCTAATATTTTTATATAATAAATACCTTTTTCAAGAAAATTTAGTTCTTGCTCTCCCGGAATTAAAAAAATGCTGTTTACGTTTAAAATAACGCTGGAGTGACACATTACTATGCAATTATCAAAATGCACGCAGTTAATACATTCGTTTCTAAGAAAGGTAAGTAACTAACCCTCATTTTAGTAAAATTTTCCAGTGCAGTTTCTCTTTGATGATCAGAAGAGAGAGAGTATATATTTATGTTTAGAAGTGAAATTTGTGAACTTTTAGCGACAGTTGTTTTTCGACTTTTTGCGAAAAAGCGCCTTAGGAGTAAACCAAAATATGCCGATGTTGATGAAAATATAAAAATGGATGTTCGGGATGTCATTTACAACTTTTACGCCAGTAGCACGCCTTTTACACTAAAAACTCGCGAGAAGCTATGAAAGATCGCGGGTTTGATATAGGACTAAGAGCTCTTTCCCGGATTTTAAAAAACTGTAGTATTAAATATAAAAAGGACAGCAGTCGACGGTTTCTTTGTAAAAAAACATGTGTTGTTAATGAAAGAATTCAATTCTTGAAGTCGTATATAAACAATGCCAAGAAAAACTCATTAAACGTAGTTTTTCTGGACGAAACGTGGATTTATTCAAGAGGAGGTGTTCGAAAATCTTGGCAGAAGGATTCCAAGAAAAGCGCGAAGAACAAATCGGGGTGTGAAGGAAAACGTTTTACTGTCTTACATGCTGATTCATCTGATGGCTTCATTAAAGGTGAAAGTTTAATTTTTTTTTCCAAGTCAAAAAGTGTCAATTACCACGACATTATGAACGAATCTTTCGAAAAATGGGTGCAAGAGATGCTGATACCGAATTTGGAGGAGCCTTGTTTGAATGTAATGGACAATGCTTCATATCATTCGAGAGTAGCCGAAAAACAGCCTACCACGCAGTGGAAAAAGGATGACATCTTAGCGCTGCTATACGGCAGATGCATTAAGACCACAATTACTTGTCATTGCTAAATAATGTAATTAAAATACCAAATCTCTTTTTAGCAGAATATATTTAATGATGACTGGTGATTTCTTATTACATGTATTTTCGACAACAACTTCGACAGACCTTTTTCATTTACTTTTTTTCTTACATACTACCAACCTTATCCCCATACACACTAAAAACCCTAGTTGATTTTAGCGCCTTATTTGAATACAATTCTAACACTCCCCTTCGCTAAAATCTTCCAGACCTAACAATCCTTTAAACTTCAAAAATGATACACTCGTCAAACCTTTTGTAAGTATATCGGCTTGTTGACATTCAGTACTTACATAAACTAAAGTTATAATGCCACTCTTAAAATGATCATGAACAAAATTATATTTTAAATCTATATGTTTGACTCTACGGTTATTTGTCGGATTTTTTATCAGTGCTATACAACCCTGATTATCCTCATAGTACATTATATTTTTAAATTCAATGCCAAAATCTGAAAATAATTTCTTTAACCATAAACCCTCACATACAGCAGAACATAATGCGACTAATTCAGCTTCGGTAGTGGATAGCGACACGCATTGCTGTTTTCTCGTCACCCACATTAAGGTATTATCAAAAACTTTAAATACAAAACCAGTGACGGATTTTCTGTCATGAGTGTCACCTCCCCAGTCCGCATCTACATAACAACACAAACCAAAATGTTCACTTCTCTTAAATTCTAAACCTACATTAATGGTATTTTTCAAATATCTTAAGATCCTTTTTAAGTGATTCCAGACCTCGTCAGATGCTCTGTCTTGAAACCGACTAAAGAAATTTACTGAAAAACAGATATCAGGTCTACTACCCAGCATTAAATACATAAGACATCCCACGAGTTCTCGAACTGGATTCTTCGTTCTTTTCTTTGGATCCTTACACAAATCAATCTTTAACTTAGGATCAATGGGTAATATTGAACCTTTACAATCGTCCATACAAAATCTTTTAAGCATAGCTTTAATATACCTAGACTGATGAACCTTTAAGATTCCTTTATCCCTATCATATAGTATTTCTAATCCTAAAAAATTCTTAAGTTGACCTATATCTTTCATTACAAATTTTGCCATCAACTTATCTTTTATTTCCTTAATCTCATTTAAATCTTGTCCCGCTATTATTATGTCGTCTACATACAGTATTAAATATACCCGTTTATTTCTCAACGTATATAAGCAATAATCGTTTTCCGATCTTATGAACCCGATTTTTATTAGAAATGAATTGATTTCGTCATTCCAACACTTGGAAGACTGTTTCAAACCATATAAAGCCTTATTTAATTTCAACACCTTGTTTTCCTCATATTTTATACCTTGTGGAAAACTAATAAATACATCATCGGTTAATTTACCATTCAAAAATGCTGATTTTACGTCTAATTGCTCAAAGTAAAAACCCTTCTGATTACCTATTATCAATAAAGCCCTAATAGTTATTAATTTTGCAACTGGTGAATAAATTTCGCTTAAACCCTCATTTATCCCCTGCGCGAAACCTCTAACTACTAATCTTGCTTTGAATTTTTCTTCCTGTTTTTCTTCTAAGGCCTTGAAACTAAACACCCATTTTGTGTCTAAAATTTTTGTGTTATTTGGTAAGTCTACCTTTTCCCAAGTTTCATTTTTGTGAATAGAATTAAGTTCTCGATCAACTGCCTTTAACCAACTCTCCCTATCTGACCTATCCTTTAAATCTGTATAAGAACCTGGCACATCATCAATGTAACTTGAAGCATCAAACGCCATATATAACTCATAATCATTATACTTTGATGGTACTCTAACAGTTCTTTTGTTTTCTCTATTTCCTAAATTTACTCTATTGTCATTTTCTTTGTCATCTTGAAAAATCTCATCGTCGTTACTTGAAATATCTTGTCCTTGACTACTAGTCTCATCTTCATTCACGCTTTCTTTCCCACATTCTATTTCTAACATTTCCCTTTTAAAATAAAAGCTATTTTCATCAAATTTTACGTCTCTACCTATAACTAACTGTTGTTTTTCCAGATTCCATAATCTATAGCCATTCGGCGCATACCCTAACATCACACACTTATGAGTTTTGCAATCAAATTTCTTACGCAATTCCTTAGGTATGTGATTGTAAGCCGTACAGCCAAAAATCTTAAAATTGCTTACGTTCGGCTTAGTCTTATACCATAGTTCAGCTGGTGTAAC
>JABXWE010008160.1:0-13619 GCA_014611495.1 Limonius californicus | reverse complement strand
CTGGAACATCAAAAAACAAAAATTTGAGATAGTTTGAATAGGTTAAGTAAACTGGTTATACTTACATTTCAGTTTCCTGCTGCAGTTCATCAGCAAGAATTAATCCCAAATTTAAATTAATGCCATTACTGCCGCCTCAACTATATTATATTAATGAACTAATATTGAAAAGTACAAAATACGCGATTCTAATTCACAGTATTCTACATATTCAAAAAGTAAACAAGCCACCGCCGTAAAGGGGCGGAAACAAACACTACACTGCACAGGCGCAAGGGCATTCCGATTTGACAATTCCGATTTCTACTGCTTCCAGCTTGTCGAGTTGAATTTCTATTGCGTGGGTTTCTAGCATTTCTACAATCGGAATGAGAAGTAGTTACGGAATACCAGTTAGGCACCACTTCTATTCGATCGCATGATTTCTATTCTATTTGCTTCATCTCTATTCGATTTGGAGTTAGGGAATAGGCCTGAATTTAATAAATTATTACTTAATTGTTGTTTATTATGATATGTTAATAAAAATATCTGAATTTTGTGTTTTCAAAATACTTTTGTTAGTACAGGGTGCTTTCTTACAAAGTGCGAATGCGTCTTGGTAGAGTAAATAATTCAAAAACTTTGTGTTATAATATGTTTGACGACTAGTCTTGAAGCAAACGTTTGAATAATCGATTTTTAAATTTGTTGATATTTGCTTGTTAACTAAACAAAAATTAGTTTGGTTCTGCTGTCATTTCTATGGTTATTTTCTTTTATACGGTTTCTGCTGATACAGGAAATAATGTGATCACCTTCTGTCCAATTTTACCATTTTTTCTGGCAGCAGTATTTTACTATATAATTCAACATCACACAAATTATAGCAAATACCAAGGCAACAGTTTAAATTATATATCAATGTTCAACTATCAATAAATAAATTGAACTAGAAATAAAACAAAAGTAAAATCATCAGATTTTATAAGGTATATAATTAGAGCAATAATGGTGAATTTGGGTTAGCGTTCGCCTCAACTAAACAAATATCCTGTACAGCAGAATTAGGTTCTGATAAATTTACAACTCTTTCAACTATTGCAGAAGTCCATTCTTGTAAATATACCGTGTATTTTTAAAAATGGGTATCTAGCAACTTCGCAACGTGAGTTAAAATACGTTTGACACATACATAAGTAGATAGTTACAACTTCTTTGAATTGAAAACATTCTGTAGTACACTAAGTTAATTGAATATACTATAGCAATTAAAAGCTAATTTAATAAAATTTTAAATTCCTAATATTTCTGTTTAAAACATCTACAATTGACGCAATTTGGGAATTGTACTAATCATCCATGATACAACAAACACCCAATCATCCAGTATTTTCCTTATCCTTCAAGTACCCAACCTGTTTTTATCCTACAGCCCCGAACAGTTACACAGAAAATGAGTCTCAATAGAGGAACATTCGATTCTTTTAACATTCGTCTTAATATTTATATCTAGATCCGTACAAGATAGTATTTTTGAGCAATTTATCTTTTACGAGACATAGTTACCTTCTGTACTATGCCTGTGTTGTGCAGACGTAGATGATCTACAGCTTAAGGTGGGTTCCGAATCACGGGTAATGTAAACACTTCTACTCCAACAAAGATTTACTAGGCCGAATACCTCGCTGATTTGTTATTGCCTTGCGAGGGAGAACGGTCGTTAAAAATCCGATGTTCCGGTACTGGGAATTGAATACCAGACCTTTAGCTTAAACGTCTAAGACGGCTTTTAGCCCACTGCTGAAGTGATAAGTATTCGATCAATGTAAACAAATATACCGTGTTCTATTCAGAAATATACTCAGTGACATGGAAATCGCAACTCCAAGAAGGGGTAGGAATTTTTTGACAAACTTGGCAGAAACATTTAGCTACTAAAAGGTAGCAATTGATTAAAATTTTAAAGAAAAAGAACAAAATATAAATATAATATTTATTAATAATGGGGTTTCCCCCCCTCTATTGGTTACACACTCCACCACTCTTCGTGGCATCGATTGTAGCAGATGGTCGATTTCCTCTAGAGGTATTATGTCCCAAGCAACCTGTAATTCGCGCTGTAGAGCTTGCAGCGTTTGCGGAAGATGCAACAAGTTTCTCAGTCTTCTCTCCATAATGTCCCAAACATGCTAGATGGGGGAAAGATCGGGAGATCGGGGTGACCATAGCAAGAGATTGACATTATCCTCTGCAAATCGGTCCATATAACGTCTCGCAATATGGGGACGGGCATTATCCTGCTGGAAAAGTGGGTCTTCCAACTGCTGAAGAAATGGAAGAATATGGGGTTCTATCACCTCATCCATATATTGCCTCGGATGAATAACAAACGGGACCTACTGCCATAAGTTATAGCACCTCATACCATAACCCATACAGTTTGGTGCGCATGCCTCGCAACAGAAAATTCAACATTGCGACGTTCCTCTCGTGTTCGTCTGACCCTCATACGGCCATCATGAATCCCCAAACAGAATCGGGATTCATCACTAAACACCACCATATGCCACTCTAGGTTCCAGTGCAGTCGCAACCTACACCACACCAAACGTTGCTGTTGGTGTTAAGCCATTAGTGGTAACACGAGATGTGCCCCATGGGATTGCAAGCCGAAAGATCTGATTCTGCGGTAAACCACTCGAAGGGTTACAGGACGACCTTCGTTAGCTAACCATTGATCGGCAATTGCTCTGGTACAGGAGAATCGGTCTTTTGTTGCCACAAGTCGAAGATGGCGGTCTTGTACCTCATTTGTTCTTCTTCGCCCCCCGGTTCCTCTTCTGCGACGTTCCTGACCCTCCCTAATCCATGCCTGATAGCAGCGTATGATGGTGGATTGGTTCAGGTTAAGGGATTTGCAATTTCTCTGAACGAAAAACCACCTTCGCGCAAACCAACAATACGACATGTGTCGAATTCGCTTAATTGGCGGTAATTTCCACGTTGGCGCACTCTAGGCATGTCTACATCCCCAAAACAAACGATCAAAAGCGAAACCAATAAAGAACCGGACAAAATCTAATAACCTAATAAAATTGTTAGAAAAAACTGAAAGAACGGTCAGATAAGTCATTATCACTTGATCCACATGTATGAAATTTTAATTAAAAAAAAACGTTTCTGTCAAGTTTGGTCAAAATATTCCTACCCCTTCTTGGTGTTGCGACTTCGATGTCACTGAGTATATATAAGTCTGTTTCGGCGGTTTTTTATTGAGCACCATTTTTTTTACATTTACACTACCCCCCGCCCCCCCGGAACCGCGCTCGCATTAATTTAGGGGTGCCTAAACTTAACCAAATGAAATACGGTCGTCGTCTAAGCCAGGGTTTTGACGCCACAGCCGTTTGAGCCGCATTTCACTGTGACCTCGATTGATAGCGCTTGTTCGCACTGCCCCATCAAGGTCCCTTTTATGGAGCACTCTACACTCAGTTTATGTTTCATTGTATCTCAGTAGTATGGTGTATTTCGATATCCCTATTGTTAAAGTTTACTTCGCCAATCTCGAACTATTAGACCACCCTGTAAATATATAAAGTAAGACTGTATTTAAGGATTAATATTTTCTCAATAATAGCAGGGTACGAAGGTAGACATCACAATCTCGTTATATCTGTACTGACATTATTTGAATTCCACACTGTGCTACATACATATATGCTTATAGTTTCACTATAGTACTAGGAATTCCATCGTAAAAATAAAATATTTAAGTAAATTGAACGTGTTGATACATACATAGACATACAAAAACCCCAGAAAGAAAATTTTGATCTTCAACTAAACAATAATAGCTGTCAGAAGGGATTATAGTTGACATGCACCGGTTGTAATACTTTCACCGGTGGATCTTAAACGGCTGATTTGTTGTACTGGAACTTTGCAGCCGTTATTGCTATGCTACAGCCGCTACAAATATTAGTACAATTTTTTTAGCAATAATGACAACAACCTGACTTTTGAATTGCTAACGAACCATTGCAAGGTAAATCTACTTTGCAGGTTGCAACTAGTAAACCTGACTCAGTAAAAGGTACTCCTATATGTTACATATTCATCATGTATTATTATACTTCTCAACCCTCAAATAGCCCTGTAAACTGTAATTAATAGCTTCTTTAAAAAACTTTAATCGCAAGTTTAACATGCAATAAGAAAGGTTTTTTTACTTTTACCCTAATTATTTTAAATAACAAGATGTTTCAGAGAGGTACCGCCATATGAAAGCTCGAAGAATTTACTTTACAGCAGTGTTTTAATTGTTGGATTCCGAGTATTAGTTCCCGCGTAAATGCAGTCCAAAGATTTCGGAGCAGTAAATATTTGAAATGAGGACCACCAGGGTCCACACAGTAATAAAATGTCTGTTTAAAAGGTCCTCACACATTCTGAAGCATTTGTGGAGTGAATAGACAGCATTCGTTGATTATATCTTGTTGTAAATGGTGTAAAAAATTGGCTTGGGTTACGAAAATTTTACTCTTTAAATGGTACAACAAAAAGAAATGCATCCGAAACAAATCTGGCGACCGCACAGCCTATTCAGTAGCATCTCTTTTGCCAATGCGGAGGACTTTCGTCTTGTTGGAATATCCAATGATCTTCGAGGTAATGATCATCATTCGCTATAATATTATCATTTAATTATTTATTATCCGATTACTTACAGTATCACAAAATTGCAAATGGCGGTCAAAGTCGTCTTCATTGATTTCTTGTAGCAAACGAATCTTTTAGGGAAAAAACTTGAGGTGTTGAATTCGTTGAATACTGGTTCGTTCAATACCCGATACAATAACCATTTGCCTTGTACTCAACGTATGATCGACAACAACGTGACCAAGAACTATGACTTCCACCGTTTTATTTCTTACCGCTTTTTATTGGCAACGGACGCAATTACTTCAACTCTTTCTGATATCAAATACACAACAAACAATTAAGAACTACGTAAAAAACATTCAAATGTTTACGCCTACACACGGTCAACCAATACTGTCTAATTATTCCAGAAATGCTACAGAACATTTACTACCCCAACACTTTGTACAGTATTTCTGCGGGAGCTAATGTTCGGAATCTAGAAATAAAAACATCATTGTAAAGCAAATTCATCGAGGTTTCAAATGGTATGTCCATACCATACCATACTGCTATAGCAGTTGAAATAGAGCTGCTAAGATACTACGTAATCCATTCGATTTATCTAGGATTTAAAATAATTAAATAAGTAGTAATTTATTAATTTGTATCCATAATAATACAGGGTGGGTAAAAATTCTTAGTAAGATTTTAAATGTAAATAACCTGCTTATTAATGCACCAATTTACATATAACATACGATAAATGCTTAACATATGTAGATTTGTTGCACTAGGTATGGAAGATAATATCTTTTAAATGTTTTCCGTTTGCCACCTCGCCAAGTCCGACTCTTTTGGTAGCAGTGCTCATAACATTATCTAATGTTTACGACTCTATGGCACGGATTGCGGTACGGTCCTTAACATATTCTCCAGTAAACAATCGAAAGCTGAAAGGTCCGGCTAACTTGGCGGCAATTAATGTGGGAATTGCGTGAAACTATCCACTAGCCTACCTGCGACAACTGCTCGAGGAGCGGATAATCTCACGAAATTCCCAGATTAATTAGCCGCTATGTTCGCCGGACCTTTCAGCTTCCAATTATTTCTTGTGAGGAGCGAGTGTACGTGAACCGCCTACACTTCAGCAGCTTAAGGAGAATAGATGTACCAACATCCCTGTGATAGACCATTAACTATTAAATAATGTAAGTAATTACTATCGACAAAGCCCGACATTGGAAGGCGAAAACGGAAATCATTTAAAAGATGTCGTTTTCCATAGGTAGTGCTGCAAATCTCCAAACATTAAACATCCAGTGTATATAATATCATTGAAATTGGTTCCATTAACCAAAAAAAATTATTTACTTCTCAAATCCTAATCTGAATTGTGACTCACCATGTATCTAAAATTGTTTCAACGTGTTGCCCATGTAGCCTAAAAATGTTATGAACATAATTTTAGTTTCGTTGATATTATACATTTATCACTAAAATGTTTTCCGTTTTATTAATTTAACAATGCTGAATGCAAATCTAGTTGAAAGAAGTCCATATATTATTATATTAGACTAGCACGTTTCGTATATTTTTACACGTTTATCGATTATGTCGTGGTGTTAATTATACATTAATACGTGCCTGCTATGTGTTTTGACTCCTTTAATGCCAACATGTTACTGCCTGACGTTCACTGCACGTATTATTTACGCATGGACAACGTAAAATGCTAATTCATCGGGACGTCCCCGGAACGTCGAAAATTTTCCGCACTTTGACACCGAGCACGTGCCTGCTGTGTGCTTTGCGCCAAGTAATACCTGTTACTTTTTGAAATTCAATTCTACGAACACGATGGCATCAATTTATATATTCTAGTTAAAACTTTTGAAGATAATCTTTATCAGTTTAATTGTACTAAGAAAGTATTTTAAATATAAATAACTGTCCTAAATAATAGTATTTTGTAACTAAGTTAAACTAACACAGGAATATTGCTCATTATTTATTGTGCCTGATATAGAAGCTAATGACTCAAACCTTTGAAATAACTTTATTTCTTAAATAATCCCGTAAAAGGTTAACACACTTGGTATAACGATGATGCGGAGCTTGCATGCTTCTCCTTCTTCTTCTTTCTTAGTTTATTAGCCTGTTCATTTAACCAATCGAGTTTTCACTCTATAAGATGTTTCTCCATCTTTTCCTCGGTCGTATTGATCTTCTTCCATGAGGTTTATTGTCTCGGGCTTTTTTCACTATTCTTCCTTCATTCATTCTGTCGATATGGTCGTTCAATTTATTTCTTCTATCGATGATCCAATCCGATATATTTGAGATATCGCAACTTTCTCTTATATTTGTATTGGGGATTCTATCCCATCGTGTTTTTCCCAATATCCTTCGTAGCATGTGCATTTCTGCTACTTCACCTTGTTGCTTTATTCTGTTCATGTCATGTCTTGTATCCGCCGCATAAGATATAATGGGTCTCACAACACTTTTATAATATATTCTACATTTCCCTTCTTGCTCGATGTATGTGTTGTTTCATATAATTCCGTTTAGGCAGCCCGCAACTCGATTAGCCTTCATTATCTGATCCTTGGTTTCTTTTTCTGTTGGACCATTGGTAGTCAGCAGAAACCCCAGGTATTTAATTTCCATTACTGGTTCTGTAATTACTTTCTCCACCTCTAATTTACATCTCACTGGATCTTTAGCGACTGTCATTGTTTTAGTCTTTTCGGTAGATATAATCATATTAAACGCCTTACATTGTTTGTTAGATCGAGACAGTAATCTCTGCAAATAGTCCTCATTTTCCGTCAATAGTATGGCTTCGTCTGCATATGCTACTATACTAAAAATGTTTCTCCCCATTCTATACCCCTTTATTTTTAATTCCTTTTATTAGTTCGTCCATTATCATATTAAACAACAGAGGACTTAAAGAGTCTCCCTATCTATCCCTTTTTCATCTCTATTGGTTTCGATATTTCACCGTTGCAGTTTATTTTAATTTTGCTGTCCTTATGTATTTCCTGTATTATTTTTATCAGAGCGACAGGGATTTTTCTTTGCGGTGACACCTTAACAACGCCTTCTAATCTTACCGTATCAAAGGGCTTCTGCAAATCGATAAAGTAGATATATGCCGCTCCATTAAATTCAAGCGCCTTCTCTATTATTTGTCTCACTACAAATATTGCATCAACACAAGACCTTCCCCTTTCCAGAACCCTAGCTGTTTTTCTTCTAATTCTGTTATTGTTATTGCATTTGATTTATTAGTAAGTATCTTAGTTGTTAATTTATGCCTCTGTAATTTTCGAGTTTGCTTTATCTCTTTTTTTGAACATGGTAATTAAAATACCAGTTTTCCAATTTAGTGGTATAGTCTATTATCTTACTTACAATTCCGTAATTGCCGCTAGAACTGGGCCGCCATATTTCAATAACTCGTTTGCTATATTACCTTCTTCCGGGGACTTCCTATTCTTCAGTCCTCTAATTGCCTCTCTTACTTCTTCTTCTGTTATTTCATCAGGCGTTTCATTTATCTTAAACTGTGCTTCTTCCAAATTCCTTTTTGGGTTATCATCTGCTTCAAAGAGATGGGTAACATTGTCTATCCAGGTATTGGTTTCAATTTTCTGTATTGCAATATATTTCCTTGTTTCTATCCTCTGGTTTCTAATGATTCTCCATATTTGTTTCTGATGTCCAAAAAAGTCATGTTTCAGGTGTTTCAAGAGTACTTTGCCAGTAGTCCTGTTATATTTTTCTTATTTTACCGTTTACCTCATTTCTTATTTGTTTATAATCGTTATATGCTTGAAGGGTGTGCAATAGTTTGTATTTCAGAGAAGCTATCTTTCCAGGCTTATTGGATTTTATTGAATGTATGTTTCTAGTCTTGCTCTATACAAATAATTTGTTATTTCATCGCTCATTGCTTCTATTTTAAACTTGGTTTCATATCTTTTTCCTCCCTCTTTTTTCTTGTATGCCTTTAAAAAAAACTCTTTTTCTTGCACTGCAAACCACTCATTCACAGCAGCCATCACCTCTTCATTGTCCAAAAAATGAGTTCCCCGAAGATGTTCTCTTAATTTGGGGAACAGATGAAAGTCACTGGGGCAAGATCTGGCGTATATTGGGGTTGTTCTAAAATTTCGAAATCAACATTTCAGATAGCAGCCATAGAAATACAACCGTTGTGAACGGAAGCGTTGTGTTGGTGGAACAGGCCGCCGTGTTTCAATTCTCTGTTTCATAGCTTGACGAACTTTCGGCATGAGTTTTGCGCAATAATCTATCATTATTTTATGACGACGTGGTAAATAATCAACGGAAGACCTCCCTCAGAATCCCAAAACACTGTTGCCATTACCTTTTGGTGATGAAGTCACACGGAACTATTGTGGAGGTGAGGAATCCCCATGTCGCCAGTTTTTACCCTGTCGTTTTCATTGTGAATCAAAGTGAACCCAGGTTTTATCTACAGTTACAAATCTTTCAAAAAGCCATTCATCTCAAATTGCTCGTAGCTGTGAGGAACTTGGCCCGCTTCTGATCAGGTATCAATATTTTCGGAATTCATCGTGCTCTGAATTGTTGAGACCGAATTCCTCATGCAAAATGTTCTTTAACGCTTCCAATGGAAAAGTCATATGTCTCAGTAATATAATTGCATATCATGGACCAAATTAATATATTTTTGAGTGACAAAAGTTTTTGGTGGTCTAGCACCTGTTGAACTTCCTTCCTAACTTTAAAACCCAGCACTAATTCTTAATTACTTGATATGGCGGGGTATACCCCAAACAAGTCATTATACATTTCCTGAGGTGATAAACTCATCTTCAAAAGGTATTATATCACAGCCCTTGTCTCGCGTGGTTTCACTTCAGCAAAATTACCAGCACCACAGTAATATTAAATGTATAACTTTCATAAGCAATAAGATGCACTTAGCATATATTAATATCAATAACTCACGTTCCTAGGAAAAAATGATTAATCTAACGGTCAATGTCTTCTATTAGGGACAATAATTGACGAAACATCCTCGTATATTAAAATACTTGATATGGCGGAGTATACTCCAAACAAGTCATTATACATTTCCTGCGGTGACAAACTCTTCTTCAGAAGGTATTATATCACAGCCCTTGTCTCGAGTGGTTCCAGTTCAGCAAAATTACCAGCACCACAGTAATATTAAATGTATAACTTTCATAAGCAAGAAGATGCACTTAGCATATATTAATATCAATAACTGACGTTCCTAGGAAAAAACGATTAATCTAACGGTCAATGTCTTCTATTAGGGACAATAACTGACGAAACATCCTCCTATATTAAAATACTTGATATGCGGAGTATACTCCAAACAAGTCATTATACATTTCCTGCGGTGACAAACTCTTCCTCAATAGGTATTATATCACAGCCCTTGTCTCGCGTGGTTCCACTTCAGCAAAATTACCAGCACCACAGTAATATTAAATGTATAACTTTCATAAGCAAGAAGATGCACTTAGCGTATATTAATATCAATAACTGACGTTTCTAGGAAAAAACGATTAATCTAACGGTCAATGTCGTTTATTAGGGACAATAATTGATGAAACATCCTCGTATATTAAAATATTATAAGAATTTTTCAGTATAAAAAATATGTCCAATAATATTTTACAATAGTAATTTTACATTATTCTCTTTTGTAATATTTTCTACCGTGTGCTTAAAACTAATTACAACTCTCCCAATACACGCTTATTAATTAATCCACTGCGAAATATACGTTCTTGTGTAATAGCTATTCCGTTATTGTCTTTTAGACAAGCTCTTAGGAATGTGTGAAAGGGCACAACAATATAAGACTTTCTACGTTCTGCGTCGTTGAAGAATGCTACAGAATAATGTCTCCACCAAATTTGATTGAAACGTGTTTTTAAATTATGCAAATGAAATTAATTAATGTCAAATGTTGTATTAACACGTTTGTTTAGTCAGTGGAACGCCGTCTCATCTAAAAATAACAGGTTTTAGCACGAATATAGTAGATTAAGTCAAGTAATTGTGAAACCTGTCGCAACTGACGGTAATTTATAGTAAATAGCGCGCAATTTAACGGTTGTATACAATTATTTTCTTAATTTCCGCAAATATGTAATTGTATTTTATAACCATTATATTTTCTGATAACTGAAGCTTAATTACTGCTAATGTATTTTTTGTTTCCCATACTA
Source organism: Limonius californicus (assembly GCA_014611495.1). NCBI lineage: Eukaryota > Metazoa > Arthropoda > Insecta > Coleoptera > Elateridae > Limonius > Limonius californicus. The sequence goes on along the minus strand of JABXWE010008160.1, from coordinate 2,727 downwards.
CCAATACTGTGATCGTCAAAATGTTTATCACTGATACTTCTGGCGAAATGATTTTTTTATTATATAAGGTATTATCACTTCCGCTTAAACTTAGTAGAAGGGATATGATCTTTTTGCGTGCATATTCATATACAGCTTGAGCTTTCACGTAGTATGAGTTCATGTTCTAGTAGTATAAACTCGGAAATAGGAAGATTTCTGCGGTTTCCTATTATTTCATTACTTTGCTACATGTTTCTAAGCAAACCACAGATGTGTACATCTGCGTAAAACAAACAGCTAACACTCACAGCCAGGCTGTGTTAAATAGGTACCCCTTTACATTCACAATTGGCAAAACTATGACATACAAAAACAAGTAATTGTAAATCAGTTATCATTCTTTGAGGACTACAAACAGTACAGAAATACGTATAACCCAATTTAGGGAGATCTTGAAAGATTAATAAAGTTGTGCGTTGAATGTACTTTCTATGTCCATAAAACAAGCCACATAGTAAAAAGGTATTTGCGTGGTAGGTTGACCCTTATCCGAAGACGATTTCGTCTTGATGTTTTTCCCAGGGTGTGGTACTGCGCCCCACTGCACATCGACCCAGGAAACCTATTGTACCCCTGCGTGTTTTTCTACTTCCTTCTAGGTCTAGCCAGTCCAGTCTAGGATAAAGTAAGCGGGGGTAGCCATGAGGTCATCTGCTCCAAGAAACTGGAGTCCAAATATTCTAAGCCTTCTGCTTGCCTGCAGTTTTCATTGCTATATAGTATGTGGTCGAATGTTTCATCTCCCCCTTCCAACAGTATCTATATTGTGCAGAAGAGCTTTTTTTTTTTTTGTTTCGTAAAGGGTCCTGCTGTTTGCATTAATTGGCTACTGCTGATGTTGAAGGTTTCTCGTTTCTTCTATTTTTCTCTTGGACTGGTATTAAATAAACAGTTTTAACGGAGTGCACGCTAGCTAGGTAACAGCTCCTGAGTACCTAAGTAGCTTATCTGACCCTTCACAGTATAGTATGCAATATCGCATGTAGTGCAAGACTTATCAGTGTTCTGCTCTTCTCTTTGCCATAGAGTTCGCCTTTTCATTGGATGCGATGTCCAGGTGTCCTGGTACTTAATCCAGCATATCAAAAGTTCTTTTGCAGCTGCTTGGCTGATGAGGATCCATATATTTTCATAACGTTCATCATTATGTCCTGAACGCAAGCAGTGATGACGGTTGCTCTGACTGGAAGACGGTGGCATGTCTGTTGAGTAGTAGATTTTTGGATCTACAACTGCCTTTCTCGGATATGACAACAGTTTGTTAAAGTGATGTGCAGTTTTTCATTGTATCTGACTGCATGCTGAATTAGCAGTTATCGTTTAATTTTTTTGACGACTGAGCATGTTCTGAGGTTGGTTTATACTGAGTATGAAAACTAACGTTAGTACCTCAAACTTCTCCATTAAGTGCAGGGAAGCCAACATTTATTTGCATGGCAACAGTAGCGTAGTTGTTATAGCCTTTGTTATCCCTAGGTAGTCTAATCTCTGCTGCTTACTGAGTTTGTTTGGTGATCTTGAATGTGTGCTAACAAATCAGTGAGCCATGAATAACCTTACTTGGGTGTAGTGCCAGTGGGTTTACTCTCCAGTTTTTCTCCAAACATGGGTCTTCCGCCCACAGAGCTTTGGTCAGCTTGCTGCTATATTTACTACCGGGAATGGAAGGTAGGCTTGGTGTCAAGAAAGACTCCCAGATATTTAACCTCCGTCATTCTCTGCAGATTTTGTTCCCACATTTGCAGGTCTATCGTGATCCAATTATGACGTATAGTGGTAGAATGCAAATGGGTTTTTTAATTAATTTAAACGTTGATTTTAACTAAACAAATTTATTCTCTAATGATAGTTGGCACTATATAATTTTTAAATGCGAAATTCCTCTTAAAGTATATGGGGGGATAGTATCAGCGCCCCTCTGTTTTCCTGGCATTCCTCTCCAAATAACCCTTTTATTACGTAATTTAGAATAACGAAACATGATATGGTACTTCATCATCAAGAGTCCTATGTATTTAAAATCGGATATTTTATTATGCTAGCCATATTGTAAAACTCATGACTGAAACAGACTTAATTATGTAATAATTATTTTAATGATATATCCGTATATATAAAATTTGCTATATCGATGTTATCAGTCAACGAAATATTATAACCAGTAAATCAATGTTTTAGTTATTATTTTCCGATTCTGTTTTATCTCAACGGAGTTCCCAACGCTTACCATTTTTTATCTGTAATGACGTCAATATCACCTTCTAATGGTGATTGTTTAGCAATGACCTAATCCCAGAAGCACCGAACGTTTAAATAATATTTGTGTTTTTCTAATCTCGCTTCGAGTTTTTGAAGGAACCCCGTAAATGCTCTTTTGTAACGTTGTTAATTGATCATGAATCTGTTGGCGTTGGTCGACTCACACAATTAAAAGTAACTTAACAAATATATCAGTAATTATGTTAGTTCATTATCCAAATGTTGTTGCCTAATTTTTGGTAATTACCTTCTTAAGCACAGTTTCATTACGAATATTTGAGATAAAGGATAGACATGAACAATATGCATTGGTCTTAACTTAATTCCCACAATTTGTGTCTTACATCCGAACATAATGTCTGTCAGTGCTACATCCTTCTAGTTGTTAAAACTAGTTGTTTATTATAATTGAATCCCCCCCCCCCC
>JABXWE010008157.1:0-40792 GCA_014611495.1 Limonius californicus | reverse complement strand
TACGTACATACGTACGTACCCACCCACAGACAGACATTTTTTAAAAACCACTTTTTTGGGTTCCTAGAGACCCAAAACGGATATTTCCGTTAAAATCTCGATTTCGAAAATTTTCATGATTTCAATACTTACCCTATACCTATAAGGTATGGGAAAGTAAAAAGGATCTGAAAATGTAGGATAACGTTGACGAGAATGACGCCATTATAAGGGACTAGTTCCCGGCTTCGTTCTTTATGCACAACTGAAACGATCGACATTGAATCTGTAATTAAAATGTTATGTGTGCAATTAGTTTCACGATTATATGATTATACATCCGAACGCATCTGTGTTCCCCGCAGCTTATCAAGTTACAAACAGACAAGCAACAGTTGCCTAATTGTAAAGGTTTCAGAATGGCTTTGTGAATGGGTGGTGAACCTCTTATCCACAATTAACGTCAATTCCATTTTGCCAATTAGCTCATCTTCTGTATCTAGGGGGTGTTTTAACGAACGCAAAATTTACAACTCAAGCTACATGGTGCGGTTTATACCTTCCTCTTTCCACTTTTAGGGCGACTAGGTATTAAAATCTTAACTAACTCTCAAACACTGCATCTTCACTGCTGTATTAAAGCGTAACAAACAAGACCCTCTTCATAGCTAATATTACATCTGATTTAATTACATCCAGAAGTTTGCAACTTTGTATTACGAACACGCTTCTTTGTGCTTATGTGCTTACACAGGCAGAAATCTTCTTTTTGAGATACACATATAGACGCAACGTCAAGAGGCTAAGTCAAAATGAAGAGGAATATCCAAAACCCTATCAAAGTCAGGTGAATAACTCAAACTATAGTCCCAAAAGCAGGATAACTTAATAAGTACAGCATGAAGTAAGTTCTGCAAGTTCATAATCTTTGTCGAGGAGTATAAAGCAAGTATAAGATGCTTAATATGAGATTCGATAGAACTTTATATAATCGCTTTCTGTTGAAAAACATCACATCAAAGTAAGCTGGATGTATCGCACCGTCGCGTCAATGCAATACATTTCAATTTAATTTTGAATTTTTGTGTGTAATCGTATTCAGTCATTTTATTACTTAGGTAAAAAAATACATTTCATTCAAGAATAAGTAATTTTAAAACAAATCTATTTTTGATATTAATATAACAAGGTTTTATGACTTTGTTACGGCATATGGTGGTTTAATTTTTAATAAGGATAATTCACTTTCGGTTAAAAAAATTATTGTTATATATGTATGTACACTTTATATATACACATATCTAGATATAATTAAATAATTTTTGTTGGGTATTTACAATTTTTCTAGATGTTCTTAAGATTATTAAACGTGTAGGTTGCATCCAGTTTGTCCAACAAGCATATGAAAGATATTTTACTGAATCTCAACTACAAGCATAAAAGGATCTTAGAGTGGGAAAACCATAGGAGCGATGGAAATTAAGATACCTCGGAACAACGTATTACTACTAAACAACTAATTTTATCGAAAGACAGTAAAATACAATTGTCGGTTGAAGCTCCCCCAAGAAGTGGGCTTGAGTTAGTATCCAACATCATAAAGACAGTTCCAGGTGTGCTGCTTCAAGAATTGCGCGTGTTAGAAGCTCTTTTGAATTGGCAGATTTTCGTTCAATTAAAAATAAAACTATAGGCGAAGATGCGTGTATGGAGAAAGTTTGAAGAATTGTGATTTACTTTTCAATGTTATGCTGGTCTTCTATTAGTAGTTGGAGTATAGATATATGTGCGTCTCACGGAGAGGCGACTAGAAGGTTATGGAAACACGAAACAGGTCGAAACATATATCGAAGTACAGTATCTTTGGAAACATTCAATAAAATGTTTTGAGTTCTCCGGTTTGATGAAAAATATCTTTACAAGAAAAAAGATGTACTGATAAATTAGCTCCCGTTCTAGACATTCGAACAAAATGTGTAGAAAACTTTTGAAAATGTTGTAATCCCTCTATGGAAATGTTACCGTCGGTGAGCGATTCAGAGGTCGGCGTCCAGTCAAACAATATATTCCCAATAAACCGGCTAAGAATGCCATAAAAGTAGGTAGGTACTACAAATGAAGCTAGAATAGAATCAAGGTATAAGAGTACTAAATAATCTGTATTTGAGAGGTTATACTATAACCTGTAATAATTTTTTCATTTTCTATAATTTGGGACAATTGCTTTTTAAAAAACAACTAACAATGGTTGTGACTGCATGAAAAAATAAACCCGAATTGGCAACGCAAATAGACAACAAAGAAGTCCATAGTTCATCTATTCGGAAGAATCTTCTTTACCATTCTGTAGAACTATCCTTTATTAGATTAAATATGACAGTACAGAGCGATCTGTCAATTAGTCTGTTTTTGACAGTATGCCAAAGTGAACGTCTCGTGTGATTATGTAAACAATGAAAAAAAACCGAGTTGAGAGCAGTGATAAAGTACTTTCATTTGAAAGGTTTAACACCAACCGAAATCAAAGCAGAGCTGGATTCCAGAAATGGAATCCGCCCCTTCGTTTTCACTGGTTAAACACGGGGTTGCCGAAGTGTGGTCGTGTGAGCACAAATGATGAACCCCGTAGTGGACGTATCAAAAAATACTCGGCGCGTTGGTTGTCGCGGTTGCTCACACCAGAGCAAAAATTGAATCGTTTGAGTGTTACTCGCGACCTTTTGGCACGTTTTCGCCACAATCCGAAGGATTTTTTGGCCCCGTTTCATAACCTTCGAGGAAACCTGGGTCCACCATTATACTCAAAGAACAGTTGAAACAATGGACACACAAAGGTTCTCCGCCACCAAAGAAGGCAATAACGGCTTTTCAGCAGGAAAGGGGATGGCAACCGTATTTTGGGATTCTCACGGAATTATCTTGGTCGACTACTTAGAAAAGGGGAAAACAATAAATGGCAAGTATTACGCCAATTTGTTGCAACAACTTAACGACAAAATAAAAAAGAAAGGGCCTCATTTGGTAAAGAAGAAAGTGCTTTTCCATCAAGATAACGCATCTGCCCACAAGTCTGCGATTGCAATGGCCAAAATTCATGAATTGGAATTTGCATTAGTGCCCCATTCGCCCTATTCTCCAGATTTGGCTCCCAGCGATTATCATCTGTTTCCAAACCTGAAGAAATGGCTCGGCGGTAAGAGATTTTCTTCTAATTCCGAGGTAATCGCTGCTGTAAATAGCTATTTCGAGGACTTGAATTCAGCGACCTACAATGAAGGCATTGCTAATTTGGAATATCGTTGGAATAAATGTGTTGAGCGAGCAGGAGACTATATTGAAAAATAAAATGTTTTTGTCGAAAAAAACATGCGTTTTCTTTGTTAGGCCACGTAGTTATCGAACCATCCTCGTAGCTTCAGTATGTCAGCCCTTGGATCTAGTTTTGAAACAAATTGTATCAAAAATGAGAGGCGTTAAAATTACATCAGAGCTTTCAAAAACAATTGATTTGTTGGAGGCATTAAACTTTATAAAAACATCATAGAGTAAAAAAACAATCATAAGGAATAGTTTCAGTATAGGTGGACTCAAGAAAAGTTACTGCACTTTAACCGAATTTGATCCTGAAGATGATCGATCGATCCTGAAGATGATCTATTATTGCGACTCTCCGATTTGTTGAAAAGTGTTAAAGCGTTAGGACCAAAATTACGATCAAAATCTGGAAGAGTTTACAACCATGGACAGAAATATTCAATCAGAAGGTGAAAACAACATTCAAAGGTTAAACGTAATTTAAAATAAAGGTGAGGAAGATAACAAAGGTGAATCAGAAAACGAAATACAGGAGATCATCAAAGATTCTGATTCGATACTCTTATGATGAGACATTAAAGCTTATTGGTAGTTTCAAACAATTGTCAAGAGATGGCTGCATGGCATTTCAACATATAAAAATACTGGAGAGCCATTTCCACCACTGTTTCATGCAGCAAAAAAGGGCAAAATTACGACAATGGAGCATTTTAAATTTTGTTCAATTCGCTAACAACTAGTTTTTATTTGATTATATTCAAAGCCTACTTCATTCATTCCGTTATAGGCATTTTTGATTTAATTATTGCCTACAATATACAGGGTGTATCAGAAATAGGTACATATAATAAATCCGATGGTAGATTACAATATATACAAACTAGAAAAAACATTTCTTTGGCAATGGGACCCTCAAAATATGAGAAAATAATAATTGAAAATTTGACCCAAAATTGTTTGAGTACTGCAGGATAATAACAAACATTTGAGTTCAAAGACATGTTATGCAAAGTAGAGTAAGATAGAAGTGCAAAAAAATTATTATCACCTGCCACAAACCAATACTATTAGGTAGATCAGTAATTTCTATTCAGTCTGTGTTGTTAGCACAAGCCAGACAAGTTTTTACGTGTTTGCCACTTTGGATTTACTTTGCAATTAGGTAATAAGTAATAACCTTCTATAGCTTAAATGCATTTTCTATGTAACGTCAGCAGTTCTCAAAAACAAAATTTGTGTGTGTGTGTGTGTGTGTGTACTCCAAATATACAAAAATAAACAAATTGCAATTAAAATTGCTATATTTAAAGCTTCTTCCCTTAACAGGACACCTCCTATATCCGGAGAAAAAAGTAAAACTATAAGTGTCAGCGTATGGGAGTTTCCACTATATACGTTTAATAATTCTTACAGTGTTTCATTCTACGCCCAAAATAGAAATATACGTTTATGAACTAAAACTTTCATATGGGTACTGAAAATGGATCTCTTTTGTAAAAACAATTCTTTTTAGAACCTAAATCCTGATTTTTGTATATTTTGCAATGCCTCAATAAATGAATATTTGAAATTAAGTTATAGTTTAAACATATAATACATTATAACTGTGTTTAAATTTTAATATTTAATAAGTATATCTCTAAAAATAAGAAATTATTATATATTAAATAAGTACAAATTCACCATTTAATGAATGAAGCAACTAGGAAAATGTTCTACTACCAATGTCGCACAGTTTTGCATGAATAATTTCTGCTATCCCTATATTGAATACATTTCTAATAATTTCTAATTTAAGCAATTCATTTTTCGATTATCATACCATAGAAACACATCTAGCCAATTTTAAAACTTTAAGAAGGTTTCGTTCTGCTTAAATTAGTTCATTATAAAGGCGTGCCAAATTGCCTAATGAGCTTTTTAGTACTTTCAGCAGTAATATCCCAGAAAGTATACATTTATTTGAAGACACTCCGACATTGCCATGGAAATATTGTAGGATATAATATAAATCCCTCCAATTTTTTACAAAGTTGTTCACACGTCATCATAAAATTGTTTACTATGTGCATAGGCGTTGTAATTAATATTAAAAAAACCAAGCGATGGCTGCATCTGTTCAAATTATTTCTGAATTTACCTACTGGTTATAATAGATAATGCTACTCAATCTGAAAGATTTTTTAATCCTTATATTTAATATGCGACGATACTAATCAGTGACAATCTTGACGATATTAAAATCTTATCTGAACTATTTCAATAATTGGATGGAGACTTTCCTGTAATTTCCTAACCATTTCAGTAGTCTCAAAACGATAACGGTTAAACTATATCAGAATTGCTTACATTTCAGCAATTCCTTACCAATACGCATCCGCATTCTAGATGGCATTCCTACGAACATAAACGGCAAAAGTATTTGTTATATTGAAATACCTAGCAAATTATTCGAATGGACATCTCATTTCGTTCGGTTTCGGCAGTGGCACAGAAATATATAGTGATGTGATGTCTTGTCTGAACTATATTTTCCGTTACATCAATTCTCGTTTACATCAAATTTTCGAGGGAAATATATGTTTTTGCATATATCAAAAAAGGCCTATCTATCTATTTCGAATTTATATCAAAATGGTCTTTGATCTGGGCAAAGAAGGTGAAACTGCAAGATCGGATACCTTTCCATTAATTTTGATGCTCTGATTTTCTGCTCTTGGTGTATTTAATGCTACTAGATAATAGAATTTTGAGAATAGGATATAACAGCCAAAAGGCGATTGAAATTCGTAACTTCAAATTTGGACGTGTATAGTGGTTTAGACTTTAGAGAATCTATAATTTATTTAACAAAGTATATTAATGTTTTTGCGATTATAAATTTCACATTTACTGCTACATTTAAAACGACATATTGAATAATTGGTTGACGTTTAAAAGCTTGACGGTGATTTTTTGTTAAACTAGAAATATCTCTCATATTCAGACAGCACTAACTGTTTAGAAATACAATACGTTTATAGTACTCTTGATAATAGCTGGCTGATTCATCAATTTATACTGCACCGAAAATATAGACATATTTTCATAAAAAGTATTGTATGTACTTGTTAATTTTTCTATAGGCAACAACGCATGTGCTCACCGATACTACAAATAATCTAAAACGAAAGTTGGGAAGCGTCCGCAGCGGGAAAAGATAAACTTATCTTTGATAACGAAGATTCAGTATTGGAGCTTTACTTAATGTACAGTGTGTTTGACTTCTCACCATTGTACCCCTGTATCTTCCCTATTTGTTTTCCCGTCGATTTCAAAGTTTGGTCAATTATTCTACTTTTTAAAGCGGATGTTTTTACAATTTTCAAATAATTTTAATGCAAATCAAAAGCCTACTACGATAAAAAAAATGCGAAAAATGGAAAAATCATAGTAGGCCTAGTTTTATCCAAACAAGTTATTAAGAAAAGTTGTCCGGATCATAAAAAACGCTAAATCCATTTGCATTAAATTTTTTTTATTTTTAATTATTTATAATACTACAATGACAAATGAATTAAAATTCCATTTTTGCTTAACAAAGGCTGGTATAAAAAACAAAAATTATATGAACTGTCAATTAAGTTTATGAACGTTAAATTAAGGATCCTGTAAATGTAAATAGCAAGTTAAATAATGGTTGGAATACACCTAACCAATGCGTCTTTTATATACATGGTGTTAATGAATTGCAGGGACAAACTTCTAGGGCTTAAAGTATACATGAAAACAAACATTTTTTGTTAATAAATGTATGGTCAAAAGTTAGTAAACTTAAAAGTTATAAAACTTATTAACAAAAAATGTTTGCTTTCGTGTAATACTTTAAGCCCTAGAAGTTTGTCCCTGCAATTAATTAACCCATATATAAAATAATCCCTTTAAAGGGAAACAGGAAAGATACAGGGGTGTGAAGGTGAGAATTGAAACACACTGTATAATTCAGACACAGGAGCGGTAGAAAGAATCAAATTTCAGAATTCCCTTTATTATCACAAATTTTAATCCGATAAACTTTTAAAGTTTAGGGTGTATCTTCTTTTGTCAGGTTATTGTTCCACAAATGTCAAGTTTAATGTGGAGAACAATTACAGGGATAAAGTCTAAATCAAGTGGGAATAGAGGTGAAACGTACCAATAATGTTGTCTGATTGAGAATTGGTAGAAATGGTAAAATTAATCCTAGATTAAGCATCAATTAGATTTCCCGGTTAAATGAATAAATCGATATATAGAAAGCGATACTTCGATATATATTCATAAAATTGAACAGTTACCCAAAGTACGTTTTATATTGTAAGTAAGAAATAGAAAGATTCAGCCTCATGGACTTAAAAAATGAGTTCCTACGCTTAAAATGGAAAACCTATATTGCCCACGACTTGATATGGGTTGAACCAAGCTAAAACTATTTAATCTTTAATAGTCATAATCGGCAACACGCACGACTAATAGTTTCTTAACATATGAACATTTATTGCTTGTTAAAGTCACCATAAGAAGATCAAATTGTATTTTTACGATACACTTGAGTTTCCATCAAACAATCTCAAAAACTGAGAGTGCGTTAAATTCAGTATAGCTAATATACCGGTCTGACTACGCCCCGTTGTGTACATATTAGTTGATTTATAAACAACATACGACATATGTCGATCGGTTTTGACTGATTTACGAAGGTTATTTTGAAATTAGTTTTAATTTTCGATCCCTTAAGAATTGCAAAAGATTCGGAGTATCTATTTCTTTGCCTTTTTCATTTGACGAAGATATCCTTCTAAATGAATTTTTCTTTAGCGTGGGTATGGATGAAAGTTAGGTGGAGCTAAATCAGGTAGATGTGGCAGTAGCAGTAATGAAAAATGATTTCTTGCAACGCTAAACCTGACTATTTTCAAGAATATTTCGATCCGTATCGCGTCAAAACGTTGGCGTAGCATTGTCCCGCTAGGATGAGCTATTCGGAGGATAATGCATCAACATTATCCCTTTAGCATGCGATGTCGTTACCTTTCCAGCAGATTTTATAGAGATTGCCTTCTTTGATGCCGAAGTATCGCAATGTTTGCACTAGATTGATTATTGTCGAGTGTAAAGGAGTGAATTCAAATTTCATGTAGTTAAAATACAGGCACAAAATCAATTGCATTCTTCTTAAAACGATCTAACCCCTCTTGAGAAGATTACATTTTCATTCCTTTTTGGACACGGATAGTTTTTTCAAGTCCAATTCTTTAATTAAATGCGAAACGCATATTCATATGATGCCTACAGCTTTAGCAACTCTTAAAGCTTAAATCAGCGCTCCTCCTCCGTCGTAGCTGATGTATTTTTAAATGTCCATTGTTAGGGTAGTCTTTAAGGGATTTGGGAGCACGTTTAGTTCATTTACACGCTGTCAAAAATGAAGAACAGAGTTCCCTAAAGCATCGTAAAAATATTAAAAGAGGCATCAACGGTTCTTCTTTACAAAGTTTCCTATGCGGACTAGGGCATGGAGGAAGTAGGAAACAATGCGAGCATTGAAATAAATTGCTTTGAGGATTTTATTTGTACTTTTGTAAGCTGTAAAATAGAAAATCCTACACGAAGCAACACTTTTCCTCTGGAGTTAATTTAGTAGCTGTGGAAAAGCGATTCAAAGCTATTTACTAAACCCGCAACTTACCTGCAATATCCTACGATTTCAGATTATAAGTTCAATTGCGTTGGCCATTTGTACCCATGCAACTTTATGAGTTTTATGATAAACGATCGAATATACGACATATTAAAATGAATGCAGAACGTTTTATGAGGGAGATATTTCAACATATGGAAAACTAATTCCCAAGCGTCTGTTTCAGATTTCAAATAATAATAAACCTTGGCAAAGGTTTTGTGAGAGCAAGCAAGGCGAAATACAACTCAAACTCCTATACAAAGGACTATTTTGAGTAACTTCGTGTTTAACAGAAATTTCAACTCTGTTTCTTACACTTATGCCACAAAGGCGCTTAAATCTTCGCTCGTAATAATCTCTTTCTTCCAACAATACGTACTAGAACTAACCCCACGCCCTACATAACCTTTTTATTCTTTTGTCTGAAAGCTGTTACACTTAATAACCTCCCCGAAAGCACACACTGTTAAATGCAATGGAGACCTACAAACGCGACCTTTTTTATGAGAAAAGTAATGGAATTATACGCCAAATTAAAATTTAGGGGAGGGAATACAGCGTTCTCATTTGCAGCAAAGAAAAATATAAAAATTGCTTCATATACACCCTACGGTAAATAACCCCGCAACATTTTTAAGTAATCTCGGTTTATGTGTGATACTAAACCACAGCTCTAATCAGAAGGAAAATTAAGAAATGCAGGTATACATAACCTTCTAGTATAATATAAAGATCAGCCACTAATGTTTATCGCCTAAACAAATAGTATAAGTAAACTAACGCCTTCTATTGGTTTTATTATTTTCTGATATTTTCTCTAATAATGTTTTCAGTGCTTTTTTTTTCATTAATTAATAGTAAATAGTTTTTTCTTTTTATAGTTCATACTACAGTAGTCAATTAAAAATTATTAATCGGTGGAAATGATTTAAGTTGTAGTGAGAATACAATAGGCCACTACTGCCTTCTATCAATAATTTTATAAAGCATTATGGCAGCAGTCACTTCGATACTACGGGGTTCGGGGGAAAATATTTAATTTGCTTTTCATCCCTCCCCGCCATCTTGAGATTTCGAAATTTTAAAAACAGTGGTATTAAAAATGTCTTCTTTGTCTAGGGTTTCGAAATTATGCAACTTGAGAAATTCGCCAAGCTTCCAAGTTTCGTCATAATCAAATGAAATATTAAACTATCCTCTTGACTAGTGATGGGCGTATCTCGAATGAAATCATTCGAAATATTCGATTATGCATATATCGCGAGATATCTCGAGATACGAGTAATTCATTCGAATGATAAAAACTTCTCGAATACGTTCGTAGCGACGCGCGCATTTAAAATGCAACAATTCGAAATATTCGATTATTTATCACCGAGATGCTAATAATTCATTCGAAAGATACAACCTTTTCGGATTACTTTCGTTCCGTTTTTCAGCTGGTAATCAAAATATGGTTTGCGTCGGTATCTACTCGTAATTTGAGCAGTATTCGAATCAATTTGTAATTCGAGAAGATACTAAAAAGATAAACTACAAAGTAACATATTTGACTTGTTTCGCGTGATGGGGTCGCATGTGCAGCTGAGTTAGCAAAATAAGTTTTTATAATTTCGAACCGGGCACGCTTAAGTTACGATTATTTAGTTTTACTGTGCCATACATAAATTTTTTTTGATTGATTAATATGCAATTATATATATTATTGGCAAAAACTAAATAATAAATGAAACAATTTCAGCAATTTATGTCACTGTATAAAAATAGCAGAAACTATACTTGTTGTTCTTAATCGTTACGATCATTTGTAATCTGGCCTGCTTTTCATATTACTTTTTCATTTAAAAAATGTAGTAGCTAAATTAGTCGTCATGACAATGCTGATAAAGGCATAAACTATTAAACAATTATAATAAAATAATTAAAAATATCATTAATATTTAATAACATAATATATCACGGAAAACTATGAAATGCTATTTACAATCAGATTAATCTTACAACGTCACGAAATTTAAATAAATACAGAAACAGAATCCAGTCGAAATCGGAATTTGGATTAGAATGGTTAATTCGAATGAATATCTCGATTATTAAAATCATTCGAATACTAATCATTTGATTACTGAAATCATTCGAATACTAGTCATTCGATTATTGATATCATTTGATTATGTCCATCACGACTGTTGACTAATACTATTTTTTGATAACTCAAAACTTTTACATTTGTTCTAACTTTGAATCAAAAATTGCCGAATCAGCTTAGAAACTAGGAAATTTCTTGAAAGCATAACAGTTTATTTACATATTTATTATTGCTATTTCTTTGCTATAAAATTGCCTATTTGTTTATTTATTTATCATACTTTACCTAACCATCGTCAATAAGTCGTGCAAACTTAAGAATGAACAGGTAACAGTAATACTAATTCAGTGCGAAAATATTCCATTCCATTTATATAAATGAAGTGGGAAAATTTTAAAGCAAAACAACTACAATAAATATAAATTCTCGCCTAAGTGCGTGAATAAAATTTTCATTCTATATCTGATTTTTTACAGAAATACAGCCTGAATTTCGAATAAACAACTAAACAAATATGCAAGCCATTCTTAACAATTAAATATCGCCCCGAGATCCAATTTAAATTCCGTTTCGTGCACTGTAATTTAACGTAAAAACCCCAGGAGCTTTTATAAACCGTGTGTGCAAGTTGCTACTTTTTCATTCGATGTTGAATTTTCGTTTAAGTAAAAATCTTTGTCTGTCTAAAGCTCAGACACCTTGCAAGCGAAAAATTGGGGATGTTAACAACCAAATACTATGGAAAAATAACTTCAACTAACTTTTTTATGGCAGGATTATGCGAATACCTACGTTTTACATTCTTTTTACGTCCGCTTCCATTATGAAAGGGTTTTTATAATTTTATAACGGATGTTTATGCCCTTTCTTATGTTTACAGCTACTATGAAAGGGGTTTAGCAAGGCAGAACTTGAGGAAATACTTTTAAAGCGACGAAATGGCTTACGTCATACTTCAACAGCTCGTTTATGCAAAGTGTTAGGTTGGCGGCAACTGATATGTACAAAATACAGAAAAATAGCTTATGAAGAAAGCATAATATACTTCTTAACCAGTAAATGGGGAGACATAAGTTGCAACTAAAAAATTTTCTAAACTGCTAAAATAATTTCAATTAACACCAGAAAGTCATGGCAAACATTTTCGCAAGAATTGCCAGAGTCGGTGGTTTAAAAACAAACCATATCACCGCATCAAAGCATTTCTGAAACATGTTGATTAGTTTAGTTAGATTCTACAATGTATTTTATGATTTCACCAATGATGCGTAATTAGAACCTCTATTTATTTTGTTAGAATAAGCTGTCTTTTAGTATACAAAAATAAGTACTAACTTAAATAACGACACCCTAAAGTAACTATTAATTTAAATCGGGTTATTTTAAGAAACATTTATTACATTATATTTATTATAATACAGATTTAAAAGGAACTGTAGTCATTTGCCAGATCTGAATATTCTTCCTGGAAATCATGCATACAACCACGAATCGAATATTGCCATGCACGAACAACTTTCTGGTAATTACGAAAATAAGCCTCGACGTAAATGCTTTTTGTGTTACAGTAAAAAGAATTTTTGTAATGTTACTAAATTTTTTATGTTTTAATGCTTTGACAGTGGCTGGAGTTGCGACATATGTATTTACGTCCACGGCCTGCTCTAATTTATTTTTTGATAGCTCTTTATAATGAATAAATAAATAAATATCAAATAGTGGCTTTCTGATTTAAGCCGCAGTAGCACTTAGACATAGCTTGAAAATTCGCTTAAACATTTATAACATTACAAATTCTTATACACATATAACTCTACACCAATTGGACGTAACAATACAATGGATGGCATTCATTACAGCTGTAGAACTGCATGTCCCTTGCAGAACGCACTTTCATGCTAAGTTAAACAAAATCAATGTTTCAGCAAAGTAATCCCTTTTTGTAGTGCATTTCGTCATTTTTAAAACTTCTTGGGCTTAATATATGATATTGTTTTTCATTAAGTATCGGTATGTATCGACTTTTGATTAAAACATTGTTTTTGCCAGTTGTTAATTTTCCCATTTTTTCAAAGACTAAAAATAGCAAAATGCGCTTTACTTTAAAAAAGTTTTGCTTTGTGGTGCCTAACGACTTTAAAGTAAAAAATTTCCACAGTCTAAAACAGTGGTCTTCAAACTAGGGATTCTCCAATGCTATTCGGTGGCCCACAAAATCTCTTGGTTTATACCAGGGGTTCTCCAAACTGGGGCTAGCTGGCGAGAGAGATATCTATGACGCAGGGCGCGGGGGTGGGCTCCGCTCCGTTCGCAATTTCGGTTGGTACTTACACGCAAGTGTCAAGGACATTTAATTGCGGCGGAGATAGCCGATGCGCGTGCTGTGCGTTACCTATTGTTATTACGACTACTTACGACCATGTTAAATGTATAGTAGTGACATCTTGCGGAGAGTAGAGAAGTTAAGTGCAGGACGCGGCAAAGCTACAGTAGTACAGCGCCATCTTGTGGGGAGCGGCGGAATTACGCAAAAACGTCAATTATGCTTGGTTAGTCGAAGTATACAACGCCATCTTGTAGCGAATAGTAGAGCTAGAGCATGTTCTGTTGCGTGATCGCTTGTCTGGAAGATTCGAGTGCTTTCGAGAGTTTTTGAATATGTTCTACCACCGAGGACGCATGGTACAAATACGGGAGACAACTGAGAGTTGGACAGTTCCAAAGTTTGAATTTGGAGCGACAAGTGCGATCTGAAAAACGAAATATAGAGTGACTAGTGCGTTTTGTAAATATAGTTTCTTAGTTAAACTACAGTGTGTTTAATTGTGAGTGCTTAATTTAATTAAAAGCGTCTTAAAAATAAATCCAGTGCATTTTGTTTACATCAGAAAAACTGCTCTTAATAGTATTAATTGGCATTATTTTGATTTGAAGTTACGTCCCTTTTGTGTGGATTTGTATAAATATGGGAAAGAAACGAAAAATAGATAGTAAGTGCAGAACATTTAAAGAGCAATGTGTATAATTTGCAATGAATCAGTCCTCAAAGAATACAATATAAAACGTCATTATGAAACTAAACATTCTCAAAATTACTCCAAATTTACAGGAAGCCTACAGTTAGAAAAATATGAATCTTTGAAACGCGGGTTGAAATCTCAACAATTGTTGTTTAAGAAAGAAAGTAAATGCTGAACAAGAAGCAGCAACTCGTGCTAGTTTCCGCGTAGCACATTCAATAGCGAAACATGGGAAACCATTTACTGACGGCGAATTAATTAAGGATTGTATGATTGCAGCAGCAGAATAAATGTGTCCAGAAAAAGCTAATTTATTTTAAAACATCAATTAGTCAGCAAACACTGTGGCTCGAAGAGTGGATGATATTGCAGAAATATTAACTCATATGTCTGAGAAAAATCGACACTTAGAATGGTTCTCTTTGGCCCTGGATGAGTCAACAGATGTTTCAGATACTGCTCAGGTGTTACTTTATATTCGAGGCATAGATACAAATTATGAAGTATATTAAGAGCTTCTTGACGTTCATAGCATTCACGGCACGATCACTGGAGAAGGTAATTTTACAAGAGTTGAAAATGCTGTTCAGAAAAACAATCTTCAATGGAAAAACTTAAAGTGTATCATTACTGATGGTGGCAAAACATCAAAGGCCGTAGAAAATAACGGTGGTTCAAAACCATATTAATCGTACATTGCATCATTCATCAACAGTCTTTGTGCGGAAAATGCTTGAATATGTCAGAAGTTCTAAAGTCAGTCATGTCAGCTGTCAGTTACATCAAATCAAATGCGCTCAATCATCGTCAATTCCCCGAGCTTATTGAAGAGATTGGAGAAAATGACTTACCATATTATACTGCAGTACCATGGCTTAGCTGCGTAAAAGTTCTAACGCGATTTTTTGAGTTCCGATCAATAATCTAAATTTTCTTGAATGAAAGGAATCGTCCTCTGGCTGAGTTACAAAACAATGAGTGGTTATGGAAGTTATCATTTCATACAGATTTAATTAAACATATGAATGACCTTAATATAAAATTACAAGGAGAAAACCAGCTTTTGCCTGATTTATACACTTATATTAAGTCATTTCGATAAAAAATTGTTTTGTTTCAATCTCAATTGAACAAAAATGTTTCACGCATTTTATTACATGCCAAACATTCAGTCAGCGAACAGGGACTCCATTTGCGATAGATTTCGGAACTGAAGCTTGGAGTGCTTTAGAAATAAATTTTGAGTCTCGTTTTTCAGATTTTGATAAGCCGCTGCTGATAATTTCCACTAGTAAACTTGATCCACAACTGCAAACAATTGTCAGTGGAAAGTTACAGCTACATAAATCTCATTAATCATAATTATAATGTTTAATTTCATTATGTGAATTACCTATGTATGTCACTTATTGTAAGTTTTTTAGGATAAATCTCGTATCATTAATTACAGTTAAAATGTTCAATTTCATTATGTATGTCAGTTATTGTGTTTCTTAATTTAGTCGTTAAATAAAAACATCCGATTATTATTTTGCATGATTTACTACCATTGTAAATTTTACAATGTAATCAAAATAAACTATGGCGGGCCGGATTGGTGGTGCTCGCGGACCGGTGTTGGCCCGCGGGCCGTAGTTTGGAGACCCCTGGTTTATACTACACTAAATGAGATTATAAATTGTATATTGTTTGAAAAGATGGATGGTAAACAAAATTAATACACAAAAATTGGCATACAATTCAATTAGGTATCTTTTTAGCCGAATAATCCGTAGGATACCTTCGACCCTTTCTTACAATGATATATCAATAATGGCATTCAAACCAAATTCTGTCAATAGTAGAGTATTAGTCAGCGTATTTCCGAGTAGGCAATTCGCTAAAGAAAGAAGACGCATTAAAGATTGATCGTCTACAAAAAGGTTCAGAAGATTGTCTGGTGCGTTTCCACATCCTGTTCTATCTTAAATCATGTGATGAAAACACACAAATAGAAAAAACATCCTACACTGCCATTTGATGTCAACTAATCCCCCCACTAAATAATGTCATTATGAGACGCGAACGTTGTATTTGCTGCCTTAAGCTTCATATGCTGTAGGTTTTACTATTAAAATAAACCTTTAAATTCTACGAAACAATTTCTGTGTAACAAACCAGCACAAAAGCAAACAGGCAGAAGAAACTAAAATGGCATGTATTCTAAGAACCTCTGCAGGTTATTTCGAGCGTTTATTCTTGTAACTACAAATGCGGAACAACAAACAATAGTGTTAGCAATCTAGTACTGCAAAATAAAACAATGCGGTATATGAAATAGCAGCTACAGTTTTAAGCTGGAATCAGTAAGTACCCAATTGAAACTGATTTTAATTAGCCGCAAAAAAGTAAATTAAGTAGCCACTTTAATATATTGTCGAATTCATGACAAAAAGGCCAAAATGTTTAACAACCATTAAGAGTACATATTTGAACAGGTCGTTATCGAAAGTACGTACTGCACTAAAAAATTGTAAGTCGTTATCTATGTAAACAGGATATGAAATTGTATTATTTGCCAACATGTACAGAGCATTAAATTTGCCTGTATCAGTAATCAAATACTTGAATCATACGTATTTATTATTAAAATAGCCTTTAAATGTAAAATATATAATGCAGATTATACACTTGAAAGTATGCATAAATTTAAACATTGGATAGACCGCAGCATGTAAAAGATATTGGTAAACTTTGTTCGTCGAAAATTATAGGAATTTATCTAAAAAAGTGGTTCGCTTTCCACAAATGCAGTTAAACATCTTCGGAATATTGTAAAAAACTAATTTCTTGTTACTCATTACTTAACATGCTGAACTTATGTTGATGCAGTTGGGACTATTGCCACTGCATTTGTCAAGTTGATTGTTAATAAACTGAAAAAATGTTATCAACAGAGAAAGATGGTCTTGCCTTGAGGCAAAACAATCAGAAATGCAGAACAAGCTTTCGATAGGGGAGTGTAATCGTACCACCATAATGCAATAGTTCAATTTCAGAGAGGGTTTGAGGTCTGTGAAACAGTTTTGAAAGCCGTTAAATATTGATGCATAAAAATGGTGGTTATAGAACTTTTCCAAGATGAAGTTTATATATCAAATCTTCAGCCAGAATCCTGAGTTTTTTCCATAGGAAAAACTCGTTCATTTTCAGTATTTACGGTAAAATTATGCAGTGTAGATAATCTTTTCTAATAAGCTTATTTGAAATTACTATTTGAATTACAATTATATGCATTGGTATTTCTGTAGGTTTCACGTAGAAATGGACTTCTGCAATTTTGTTTATTTATTAAGTTGCAGTACGAGTAATTCAAAATTTTACAAAATTATTTTAATTTGAAACAGCTACAAAACAAACTGATAAATTTAATATACGATATATAGGCCAAAATAAAAAAAAAAAAGAGTTTTCCTTGGCTGCAAAGCAATGAGCTGTATAAAGAACACTCAATATTCCATATATTTTTACTATTTTTACCTTTCCCGCGTTAAGATCTTAAAGCTAAATTATGCTAATGATGCTGTTACATTAAAACAATAGGACGTGTTGTTAACATTGGCAGTCCTCAAACAATTAGGCTTGAAATATTAGAATGATTATTCTTTTAATTAAGCGAACTTTTGAAAAATAACGATTATTATTATTAGAAGCCATTTGGTTTAAATTTGATTTTCAGATGCTGCACATACTTGCTACATCCTGTCCGCTTACTTATTTTCCTTTTTCCTGCTATACCATCTGTTACCCGTAGTAGAAACAGCCTACAATAGCTAAATTTGTAATGGAATAGACCAAATTTGGGTCAAAGCAACAAAATTATAGCATATTTATTATCGAATTCAATGAATTTACATGACTATAATATGCAATGATTTCGGATGCATTTTTTTACTTTTTTGTATTCCTCTGATTATTCCCATATTATTATATTATTGGTATTAAATCGCATACTCAAAAAAATTCAAGCAGTCGAGTAATTAGTACCTTTTATTTTTATAAGTTCCCAACTATTGCATCACCTTAACAAACAGTAGACGAAATAGTATTAAATAAACAGCACAATATTCAAAATGAGGGAAGTCATTTTGAGAATTTCATGTAATTATGTATATGAAAGTTTAGAATTTATGAAACTCACTCTATTTTATTTTCTTGTTGATATATTGAATCGAAATAACTAATTACTTAAGTCATATTGCATCGCCCAGGGTACTCTAATAAATTGTAAATACGAGGGTTGCCTTTTATATTTCGGGATTAAAAAACAAAAACCATTATTTATCATCGAAAATGGCGTTATTGTTTTTTAAAATATTCTCCAAGAAGATCAATAAACGTTTGCATGCGTGTGAACCAATTTTCGAAGCACTTTTTCCACTCCGATTGGGGTATCTCCAAAACATGCATTTTGAACGCATCAACCGCTTTTTCAGGTCTCGAAAAACGTTGACCTCGCAATTTATTTTTGATGTTCGGGAATAAAAAGAAGTCATTGGGTGCCAAATCAGGACTATACGGCGGATGACTTATCAAATCGACGCTTTGAGTGCTCAAAAAGACACTTGTTGGAGCTGATGTGTGAGAGCTCGCATTGTCGTGGTGGTTGGTTGGTGGTTCTGTACCATTCAGAATTGATCGTTCTACGTTGCACAAATGGTACGATTGAGACATGTCCAGTTTTTCCGAAAAAACAGGCGACCATTTGCTTCGAAGTGCTCCGAGCACGAAGAACTTTTGTTGGGTTTGGCTCGCCTTGAAAGAACCATACAGTCGACTGCTGTTTACTTTCGGGCTCATACGCGTAGATCCACGATTCGTCACCTGTCACGATGTCATACACGTGTTTTGAAGCACCGCGATCGAATTTTTTGAGCATTTCTTGCGACCAATTGACACGAGCTTGTTCTTGAGCGATTGTCAAATTATGTGGGATCCAACGCGAACAAATCTTTTTTACGGCCAAATGTTCATGCAATATTGAATGTATGCTGGTCCCACTAATGTCCAAGAATACCTCAATCTCACGATAAGTCACATGACGATCTTGCAGTATCAGTTCACGCACCGCATTAATGTTTTTCGGAACAACAACCGATTTTGGACGACCTTCAAGAAATTCGTCGTTGAGTGAACTACGGCCACGATTGAATTCGGTAAACCATCGATAAACACTGGGCTTTGATGGTGCTTCATCGCCAAAAATCGAATTAAGTTCATCGATGCACTGTTGTTCAGTTAATCCACGCCGAAAGTTGTAAAAAATAATCGCACGAAAATGTTCACGATTTAATACCATTTTTTGGCCGATATGAATTGTTCAAGTTACTGTAAACAACACAAATAGCGCTCGTACGTCAAAACGTTCTGAGTAAGTATACCGTCAAAAATGTCAAACTTTACGATAGAGACGTCTGTTGCCGGATGGCAGCACTAGGGTTGCCCAATCCCGAAATATAAAAGGCAACCCTCGTATAATCGGGATGTAATATAGTGTGAGTGATTCAAACATTTCTAGGTATCGCTTAAGATATTATGCACAGCAGAAATGCAAAAATTAAGAAAAAAGTCAAAATCGATGTATCTCGACTATGAAATATTCTATTAATTAAACTTGGCATTACAAATACTACATCTACATAGTCGACCTGTTGCTTGACTGGCTGGACAATTTGCCTAAATTGTTTTAACCAAATATGTTTCAGAGCCCTGAGTATAGATACAGCTACATCCCGATTCTTACCTGATTATGCCGGATGTTGACAATTCGAAAAAACGGCGAAATCCTTAAATAAGATATTCTACATCGAATTTACCTGAATTTATAGGTAGGCCAATAAAAAAAGTTAGCTCTTATAAATTGTTCCTAGGAACAGACTGTATAAAGTTGTTAATCATGCTTATGTCTACAAGTGCGTATTACATACGCACGTGATTGGTTAATTTTGGTCTCATGAAATGAGTCCGACATTCATCTACAAAGCCCTCTCTACACAACGGTCCGTATACTTTAATCTCCATAGTTCCTCGGTGAATTTCGCTAATTAATGACAGAGGCCGGTTCGTTCCATTTCTAATATTTTCTGAAAGTGACGTGACATAATATGAAGCAGGTTGTAATGCTGTAAGCCTTACAAGAGATTAATTTTTTTAATAGAATGTTTGGAACAAAAAGCTCCGCCGGCAGCCCCTCGTTTTATTGCCAGAAAAAGTTGGATTCGCAACTCGAACAGCGGGACAGAAGTATCTTGAATGACAGAAACACAGGACGATGAACCACTACATCTTTATTTTGCCAGCAGGAGGCAGACTGTAAAACCCAATATCAGGCAGAAAAGGGGGCGAAATTGATGCACGGACGCTGTTAGCGCGAGATGAGTAACTCGGAAACGTGTGAATAGGGAATACTCAATGAGAACCTGCCTGCCCCACGTATATGAGAACACTTCAATTGGCATGCTTGAATAGAAAGATGTATAAAATGCATTTTGCGATTGTATTTGATATGTGACATCGCTTTCGGTATTGACAACTCTTAAACGTATATTTTACATCATATAGAGTATTTAAATACAACTGCATGAGAAGCAATGATACTTATAAAATGCATTTTGCTAGTCGCGGATACAATAAAGGTTTTCGGCATAAATTATATTTATTCAACCGCCGTTCAAGCATACGTGAGGTCGTGAATGCAGGTTTCCTTGTATTTAACGTTTAAGATAGATACTTATATAAAAGCTTTCGTAGGGTTTGTACTCGACGTTCTATTATTCACATTATAAAATTTGATATAAAACCTTCAGCCCTAGCAAAAACAAAAAATGGATAAATAACAGTTGAACAGTTTTGTTAACTAGTAAAAAACGAAAATTAAAATACATGGGGCATATAATGAGAAATATGAAAATATATGGTATCCTACAGTTAGTATGACAAGGGAAAATCGAGGGAATAGGGAACCAAGTGAAAGGTGTATATCGCGGTTAACAAACTCCAGGAAACGGTATAGTAAAACTACAACGGAGCTCTTTAGAACAGCAGCTAACAACACAAGAATAGCCGTTATGGTTGGTAACATCGGTACCGAATTGAAACGGGAAGAAGACGTTTTCTAAAGGGTATCCTAAAAATATCTTCAAATTCACAACCTAGGGCAGCCGTTTCGTAGGGAACCGGTGATATTTCTTTCTTCTTCTTGGCTGTCGGAAGAATTCGACCCAGATTTAGACATCCGAATACAAATAGAGGCAGCAAAAATAATCTTCATTTAAATGAAGAAACTGCTAATCACTCACGATTCAGCTTTGTCTAACGTTACTTGTACGGGGTGGAAACATGGACGTTAAAATCTAACATGGGAAAAGAGGCTGCAATCATTCGAGTTTTAAATATTCCGGAGAATGTTAAGAATATCTTAGGCTGAATATGTCACCAACGAAGAAGGCTGAGTAACGACAAAGAGCTAATAAGATTAATTAGAAAAAGAAAAACTGCATACTTCGAACACATCTACCGAAATATCAAGTGCAAACTACCACAGCTTTTAATGGAAGGTAAAATCGGAGGAAGTAGGCGACCAAGAAGGAGATGTTCGTAGTTGAAAACTATTCGCAACCGGACCGGAATTGCTTAAAATTGAGAAGACTGCCAAAATCGTCGCCAATCCTTAATGAAGATGGTACCTACATAAGAAGGAATCTTGAAGGATGGTAGTTTGTAATAACGTGAGGTTCATTGTAGCCAATTTTTTAATACTTTAGCAATGTTTTCTTCACAACTAGTTATGAATGTCTCAATCATCTTTTTACTTTATTGCAATATTGACTATGTTGTCTAACAAATAAACATTAGTATGTAGAAAGGTCACATATTTATATAGCTACGATGAAAATCGAACTTACTATAATTTTAGTTAATTTTATGACAATTTAGTAGCCCCTTAAGACACACATTTGAACATTGTAGCAGTATTTAAGAGAAATATATGGTACAGTATGGAGAGCAATAACACATCAAAACACAGATAAGAAAGTTCGTATATTGTTGTTCAAAAATAGACATTCGGTTAAATTAAGCTCCAGGTTGTAGACTAGATAACTTTTTTGTTTGACGTTCGTTACCGTTCTACATACGAGGATGGGTCATCAATTATTCTCCCTAACATAGAAGGCATTGACCGACAAATAAATACTTTTTTCCTAAAAACGTCATATATTGACATTAATATACGCCAAGTTGCGGGTGCATATCTGCTTGTTTATAAAAGTTATACATTTAATATTACTGTGGTGCTAATGATATTGTTGACATGGAAATTTTCGATACATGGCATGTGATAAAATACTTTTTTAAGAAGGCTTTATCACCGCAGGAAATCTGTTGTGACATGTCCGGAGTGTTGGGTGATTCTACACCGTTATATCAAGTAATTAAGAATTGGTGCAGGGATTTCAAATTAGGAAGGAAGTCGTGTCGACATGTAGCAGGTGCTGGACCACCAAAAACTTTTGTCATTCAAGAAAATATTGATTTCGTCCATGATAAGGTACTGAGTAATCGGAGAATTACGGTCAAATGTACTGGCGACACATGTGGCTTTTCCATTGGAAACGTTGAGAAAATTTTGTACGATAAATTGGGTCTGAAAAAACTCTGCGCTCGATGAATTTTCAAAATGGCGTCGCCTGATCAGAAGAGGACCAGATTTCTCACTGCTGCGACCAATTTGGAATTAATGGACACGGATTTGGATGGATTTTTGGAAAGATTTGTAATTGTAAATGAAACCTGATCACTTGTACCTGTTCCCAAATTAAAAGAACATCTTCGGAGAACTCATTTTTCGAATGATGAACATGTGATGGCTGCTGTGATCGAGTCGTTTGCAGTGCAGGACAAAGAGTTTTTGTTCTAAAGGCATTCAAGCTCATCATCATCGTTATACTAAGTGTGTTAACGTTTTAGGGGATTATATTGAGAAATAAAGTTGTTTCACATATCTAACTAATTTGCTTCTATATGAGGGATAATAAATGATGAACCACCCTCGTAAATAATACAGAAACAACTATAAAAGAAATAGAAAGATGCAGCCACATGATTATCCTAGATTACCTAGATCATACACCATATACCAGTAATATAGTTCATATAATTACTATTTGGCTTAAGACGGTCGCGCTTTAGCTAGGATGTAACTACTTATATATACTTATAATATATAAAACCCTAGCGTTTCTATGTTTTCCATGACTAATATTGAATTGTAAAATAGCAATAATTATTGAAAAAAATAATACTTCTTGGTTAAATATATCAAAATATAAGCTGAATATGGGAATATTATGTGTTACAATTATTAGGTTGAAATTAAGTCAGTAGAAAAAAAACGAAATTTATGTATCGTTTCTCATTAAAGCCTCTACATCTTACTCAAACAGTAATTGATTTAACTATTCTAGTCAAATACAAGTTAAAAAGTATTGTGTTTGTAATAATTCACACCAATTTTTCTATGTCGTTACAATTACCGCGGAAATAGAATACGTTAGGTGCTAATATCGCAAATAAAACATATAGTTTTCCTTCTCGAGAGGAACATTAACATAACGCGTTTTTACTTAATCATTTTGCTAAACCACGAAGTTTAAAAATCGTAGTATGCATTTCTAAAAAATAAAGTAGTCCATTCTGAATAGAATAAGGAAACGTAATGTAAATTCTATGCTAAGAAAAATGACACAAAAGCAAAATGGGTAGGAATTTGAATACAATAGCTTTCGAGTATGCATAAGCTACTTTACTCGCAAGTGAACTGTTTTCACTATGTAATAAGGAAATGTTTCAATGCTCCTAAATAATTAATTACACGCTGTATTTAAATTAAATTTATAAATACATTGTCATGATGTGTCGTGGATCATAATTTTTATATTGTTATGTGACACTCTAATATGCCGTCTCTGATGGAAACAAACTATTTGGAGCAGTAAACGCACTTCATTTCTAATATATCAACCTTTTTTGTGCGATTACTTATTCCACGATGATGGAGAGACCCCATGAAGAAGTTTGGCCTGCAAATTCACGACACGTGGTGATATGGTGGGCATCACGCGTGAGGCAACCGCATTTATACCGCTTGTTCATTCGTACACAGGCACCTAAGTATTTAAAACGAGTAGGTAGGCCGCCCGCAAGGCATCGAGTTGGCGATTTGAATTTCCATACAATTGTCGCGTGTTCTAACCACTGGACCGCACTATGTACCTAAATAAATTAAAATATTCTGATTCTCCTGATAAACTACATAGTAAAGGGTACATACAGTACCATAAAAAACGTTATCGCCTAAGTATATAAAAAATAGCTGTCACCTTTATTTTTTAAGTATGAAAAATATTAAATTATTCGACAGTTGTATAATTTTTGTGTAATATTGATGAGATGATTAAATGTAAAATATAATTACTAAAATAATGACGTCACAAAATACGAATTACATTCACTGGCTGACTCTACTGTACTACCTATACTAGCAGAAATGAGTCATAAAATACCACCGAATACATGTAATACCAATTGTAAAACAAAGAGCATTTCCTATTTATCTCCTTTAAGGGAAAGAGGGCTGCTATGATTATTAAACCTCTAGGCTATTAGACATTTGCTCATTTCCCTTTCCTAAGCAAATCAGCGAAGGGAAATAGGTTTCTGAATACCCTTCAAATTTAATTAATCGGCAAAGGAAAGAGCACGGTCGTTTCACTAGGCGTAATAGAAAACGCAACAATCTGGCTCCGTACGAGTATGTCGTTGTTTTTGACAGAAATATTCGCTCTAAACAAAAAGGTTGTGCTTGTAAGAAACCGTAGCTTGCAATGTGGGGCCATAAATTATAATTATGACTACTTGGCGCACGCACACACAAAGAGCATCTATAGGCTTTGTGTTCCTTTCGGAAGTTACATCGAAACGAATGGAGTAAGCTCCTCCGCCAGAATATGCCAGAATTCTTAAATCGCTTCTTCGACGTTTCAGCTTAAATATAGATTCGGAATTTATTGTTAATTAGTAGCCACTGATCAGGTACTTCCTCGTCATACACAGAAAACAATGCGGTCACCTTTGCAACAAAACTTGCCCTTCTTTAATACTTGTACATATTATAAATTATTAGTCATATCAGAAACGTGCAATTTTAGTTGCATTGGTCGTCATTGCGGCTTAAATATGTTTTTGTTCGCAAAATTATGTATTTATCAAGAAGCTTGTGTAAGTGTAGTACGGCTAAACAAGAACAGACGCAAAAAGCTTTACTGATAGATATCACAAGGAATACAAAAGCAGCGCGAATTGTTTATTTATTAAAAGCTTGGAGTAAATTACCCCGTTCTTCAATTATTCACGATTTAGAAATCTTAAAACAAAGCTAGAAAATAAACAAAAATGCACGACTTAACGGGATGCCTTTTGTTTTATTGACATAGAAAGAAAGCCAAAAACGATTATTACTATTATAAAAGCGATATTTTGTATGTTAAAGTAAATCATTTATCAAACTTGTCAAAAATATAATTTTACAAGGTTTATTTGAAGCGAAGAGAATCCCAAATAATTGAAGGGATTTTTAATTACTTTTAAGAAAGTTCCGCTAATTAGGTAGCGATTTAAAAAGCATTCGCGTACCTCATTAATTTCAGGTGAACTTAAATGCGTGCTGCACAGTTGATGTAGGTAATTGGAAATATTTCAGGTTATTCAAACGTAATCAACAGAGTTTTTGGCTATTTACTACTCATCATAGTACGGTTGCATTCTGCTATTAATTAAAAAAAGCATCTTAAATTCACATTAGTAGTGGCGACCATATTTTGTTGTAATCTGTGAAACATGTTTGAATGTATTTAAGTTTTTACATACACTTGCTTAATGTTTCCCGCTTTATCACTGTCATCGTACATCACAGCCGTTGTAATGCGTAGGAAGTAGCAATTAGGTAACATAAAGTTCTGGCATTAAAAGTATTTTCATTCATAAGACAAAAAATATGTCAACACATTTTCCTCGTGTACTAAAATTAGAACTACAAATATCTTTTAGATTCTCTTCATTTAACTTCTCGCCGAAATCCTTTCAAACCATAAATCATAATAAATTGGTAAAAAGGTGTACAATCCAATCATGCAAGGTACGTACTTTCAGATACATATACAAAATTTTAATTATATTTGAATCGGCCTAGTAAGTTGTCGAGGAATATTTGGATATGACCGTTCAAAAAGAATATAATTATTATGTTTTTCTTCCGAGTGCGAAAAATATTATCGAAAAGCAGAAAATATATACGTAATTATGTACTAAAACTATCAAAATATACACTGCTAACATGCAAAACTAAAACTGGTGTTATTTAATTACGATTAAAAACAAAAATGAATAACTTTTAGCATTATATTGTTTTAATAAATATATCTAAAAATGTACCTATAAAAGAGACTTAACTACCATGTCACATTTTTTGAATAATGTGAAATTCGGTTTAAAAAATGAAAACATTCATTCTAAATAAAATTATTTAAAAATATCAAAACTGTTTATTTTATAGTTTGACGATACCAAAAATCAAAAATAAAACTTCTTTAGCATTATCACTAATTATGGTCTGACAACGTGAATCAAAAATTCAATTTGAAACTTACTGATAACACCAACTGTAAATTGTTATAATACACATTGAACAATCTCCTAAATGCCCATTGCTTTGACTAATTTGTATTATTATGAAAATAAATTAAGCGTTCGATAGAAATTAAGAGAACCGACATTCTTGTTATGGTTAACTGTGGAAAATGTTCGACCTTAGCAAGTAGTTCGTCGCATATTAAATGAGAAATTGAGAACCCTATATGTTTACCTTTCAGTAAAATTCAGAGAAAATTTAGAAAACATAATCATCGAAAATTTTATATATAACCTTTACTTCTTGTTTGGGGAATTTTCAGGCTATAAATGGTCCACAATGAGAACATTATTGTGGTAATTAATTTAGATTTATTTCAAACTTCAAACTTCAATGAGATTTTTCAAACATTGGCCAATATGTATAGGACTTGTATGCACTTACAAATGTACAAAGGGAAGACCAAAGTCGTTTTTTGGCGATGCACTTATTTGAACCGTATTACCTACGGTTCAAAATCATGCATTTTAGCGTTAAAACGGTGACGTCACAACACGAAGCGTTTTGAATAATTTCTCTCTGGTTTGAACCGTCCTTCCTGTACTGGTTTAAACCACCATAAACAGCTGATCTAAAGTGCGACCTGCATGACCTACGATTAGCCGCGTGTAATAACCTAACTTTTTGTTTATTAATTTTTGCATTTACTTCTAAATGTGTAATTAAACAAAAATGTTGCAAGTGAAACTGTTCGATATAACGGTGACACAACTGCAGAAAATTTAAAAGGTAACTTAGAATTTTTATATGTTATCAATATCTTAAATTTCTTAAATTTGTTAGATAGCCAATATGCATTGGAGTACTATGATGCTATAAAAAAACAATTAAACAATCGAACTTCCGATGCTTCTGAGCCATCAGCCACGTGCTCCTTGTGGAAATGCCCTAAGAAACCCACCCAAGCAGATCACGAAGCAACACTAGCTTTTCTAGCATTAAGAAAAGAGTATGATGAGCAATTCCAGGACAAAAAAACCTGCAAAAACGATATTTGGTTACAAATTGCTGACAAAATGAACCAAATGGGATTTTTTGTAGGCGAGGGAATTGTCGGCCGAGAAAAGTGTCGCCAGAAGTTTGCGAACATGCAAAAGGCTTATTGTAAAAATCAAGACTTACGAAGGAAAACTGGGCAAGGAAAAGTTAAGGAACTTCCATATTATGAGGAATTGGATGCCATCCTTGGGGATAAACATAAAGCAAATCCTAGCGTAGTATTTGATTCTCTGCTGCCAGAGAGTGAATGCAGCAGTACTAGCTCGGGTTTATCTTCAGGAGCTACATGTTCAAAAAATCTTCCAAAAGAAGAAAACCGCTTCAGTAACATTCATAAAACTGTCAAGCCAAAATCATCGAGAAGTTCAGCATTAGAAGAAATTTTAAAACTGCAGAGAGAAAATTGCGAGAACCGAAAATGTGACTTTGAACGAATGATGGAGTTGTTTGAGACACAAAACCAGCAACGACATGAGCAAATGATGGCTCTCATATCCAACTTGGGGAGACCAATACAATCTACAAAACGAAGATTGTCTAATTCAGATAGTGAATAATAAATGTTTGTAAACTATATTTCTTGTAAGTACCTATATATAATGTTCTTTATTAAAAATACATATTCTTTCGTAATGTGTTTTTTATTTTACCTAAAAATAATATATAAGCCACTATATTTTTACATTCCTTATTAAAGTTAGATGCAGTCATGCTATCTGCATACAGTTAATGATAAAAAAATTAAAAATTATATAAAATTTGTTACATATATTTTCAACAAAAGCTCTTCAACAATTATTATAACAAATTACATATTTCTTGCCTTTTATTAACGGCATCTACAGGCACATCACTTGCATTTATATAATCATCATTATTATTGGCAACTGAATCATATTCATTCCAAAAATCTAAATTAATAAAACAAAAATTATGTAAAATGCAGCACGCAACGATTATTTTAACTGCCTTTTCAACACTATTCACATTGATAAACTTTAATATCCTCCATCTGGATTTCAGCAACCCAAATGTGTGTTCCACAACAATTCTGGTTAAGCTATGTAAATTATTGTACCGTCGTTGTCTGTCGGTTAGATTTCCAAGGTCCCTATAATTCAAAAATAATATTTAGAACTTATGCTAGCATTAACTATATTTTTTTATTACTTATAAGGTGTCATTATCCAATTTCTTAAAGGGTAAGCTTTATCACCTACTAAATGATAACGGTCTTCAGGGAAAAATTTCCTAAAATTTCCTTTTTCTTCGACATCCTGGTACAATGCTGAATTGTTGAAAACCTGATAAGGGATAAATAGCGATTATATTTTAACAGTAGTATATACGTATAACACTGTCAATTTTTACCCTGCTGTCATGTGCAGAACCTGGAAAACCAACCATAATATTGGTAAAAATTTTATCTGCTGTGACTATGCCTTGTAGTTTAATGGAATGGTTTCTGTTTTTATCAATATAGCTCTCCTGTTGATCTATAGGAGCTTTAAATTGAACATTACATCCATCAATTGCTCCAATAACCCCTATAATAAAGTGAATATTAACTTTAAAAAACCCAACGTAAATTTTAAAAGACAAACCTGGAAATCCACATCTTGCTCTAAAGTCATTTTCAATTTTAACTAATTCTTGTACATCTGGCCACACAATTACTTTTTTGTGTAAAGTGAATATTTGTAACAGCATGTATTCCGTGCTATTATAAACAGTTGATACTGCTACGTTAAATATTTCAGCAATTCTTGCCAAACTTTCGCTTCTTCCCAACCATGAAATAGTCATCAAGAGAGCTTGTTCCATAGGTATTGGTTGTTCTCCACCTACATATTCCTTTTCACAACAATTGATATTATCCAATAAAGCATAAAACGTTTTCCTAGTCATTCTATATAACATGAAGAAATCACGATCTAAGTATGAGGGTATCCATTCTGCACAGTAGCCTTCAATCCTTTTATGCTGTTCATTAGTGCCAATAACTGCCAGCATTAAATTCTGTACTTCAGTATCATTGTTGTCACTATCTTCCAGATAACGTCGAAGTAACATTAATTGCTGATTAGACGTATCATAACTATCTATTACGATACCTAGTATTGCCAGTTTTAACTGTGTCCTAAAATTAACAATAATAAGCACATATTTTACAGTAAATTGTATTGGTACTTACATCGCGTATAAATTCAGCAAATAAACGTTGACAAAACATTCACTACTTATTTTCAGGTTATGTTGGTTATGAAAATATAAACAAGCGCCTACCACCGGTTTCAAATATACTCATTTTAGCGCTGATAAATATAGTGACGTAAGCCAAGAATACGGTTTGAACTCACGGATGAATGCGGTTCATCGCCAAAAAACGACTCAACACATGACAAAAACAAACTTAAATCCCCAAAAAGCACCTGGCTATGATCTCATCACCGGACGACTTATCAAAGAACTACCAAGAAGAGGAATAGTGCCGTTAACACAAATATTCAACGCTGTGCTTCGCTAGGGCTACTTTCCAACGCAATGGAAAACTGCAGCAATAATACTCATCCAAAAACCAGGAAAACCCTCAAATCACGTAACCTCGTACAGACCAATAAAACTACTCCTAAAAATACTGACGGAAACAGTAGAAGAAAAAAACCTTATTCCTGAACGCCAGTTTGCATTTAGAAAGAAACACGGCACTATTGAACATGTCCACGGAGTAGCTGAGATCATAAACCAGATATTTGAAGAGAAAAGTCAAAACTATCCCTGTTGGAGACGCTTGATGCCTACTAACGAAAAATGATTTTGTTTTTTCGTTGCCGTTGGAATTTTGGCGGTTAGTTTTACTAGAATTGTTGTGTATTTTTTAACTGTCGTAGTGCACCCTTTTGTATTATCTTCTGTTTTTGAAACATTTTGAATTTAAGAATCTTGGTATATACCCAATAGAGCAACCTAGAAGATTTGAAAGTGCCAACTGTGAAACAAGAAGTGAGTAAGTGCAAGCCGGTCTCGATGGTCTAGTGGTTAGCGCATTTGCCTTTAGATCCGAGGGACACGGGTTCGAACCTGGCCACGGTCGACGAGATTTTTCTCGCGGGGAAAAATCTGAAAATGCGCCTTCTGTAGGATAAGAAGTAAAGCCGTAGGTCCCGTGCCACTGCGATGTGTAACACGTTAAAAATCACTACTGGAGTTGGAATTACCCCAGATAGGCAAAATTCTTAATTAGGGTGTCCAATGGGCCAAATGTGGCCTAAGTGCATAGAGATTCTTGGAAATCCGCGTCCTAGATCTCGCTCTTTCAAAGCAAGCAAGCAAGTGCAGTGCAAAGTACTTAAATAAGCTTAAAGTGCATACAAACTCATTAGCCCTAAGTTTGCTAGACAACAGTGAGAAATTACACAGGCTGAAAAGACACAAAACGCTAGACCTACCGTATCGTTTTACATAGTAGTAGTTTTTAATTTGTAGTTTATTAGCTTAACGTAAGATTTTTAGATACCCGGATATCCTTTTATCATGCAATAATTATTCATTAATTAAGTAATTAACTGTGCTCGTTGTTAATGGACAACAGCTCCCTTGTAATTTACATACCTGTACGCAAACAACTTATTTGCTTATAGTAATTATGTACTGATCGCAAATGGAATGAACCAATTAAAAAAAAACCTTACAAATGTCAAAATGCGCATATTGTTATGCACTATATTTACAAATTGACATATATGTACTTAAAAATCACATCGTATGTATTTAAAACCATTTTTCAGTAAAAAAGTAGGCATTTAATTGTTTCTAGAAAACAAAATTTACATTTTGCTCAAGATCCTTTGAAATTACCGACAAGGCCTTAAGATACAAGTCCATTACTTAAACGGTGAATTTACTTAAATAAGATTAAGAAATGAGCAAAAAAAGAACTTATATAATCAGGGTCTTTAGAATTCCGCAAGTTATTTTAAAAACTTCAGAAATTCTGGAACGTTTTATACAGAAACGGAAAGAAAATACTAAAGAAATATAAAACATTGCCCATGTTTTCTACATAGCAATGCACACACAACCAATCTCTGCTGATAAATGTTATGTAAAAAAATTATACCTTTAAGGATAAATAAACCCTGTATATAATTCAACGAAGAAAATATACGTTACAATATATAACAGAGGCACATATATGAAAATTGGTTTAAGTGTTCAAAATTATTTTCAAAATTATTGTGTTTTCGAAGATATCGCATGTAATCGATACTTTACGGTAACATTTTAGAGTTAGTCTTCATACAAAGCATAAAAACCGCCTTAACACGTAAATTATCATTAATATTTCCAATCAAATTTTTTGCTTTGAAAGATTTTAAAGCTCAATTCTAATAAAAGTAATTCGTAATTTTTAGCAGTTCCCTATTTACACCGACCTTTAAACGCTACCCTATTCATTTCCGTTTCAGTGTAGTTGCATTCAAGCATTGAAATTACGATGACTGCAAGATTGTTAAGCAGATACCACTAGCAGGAAAATGCAGAGTATTTCAGTTTTATTAAAATTTAATAGACCGCGTACTATACTCCACTGCAATGTGGGAGCTCCAACACGAAAACTGGGCGGTTTAGGTAAAGTATGTGAATACATCAAGGAGGATGGAAATTTTCCACAATCTTGAACTCGCAGAGCCAACAGATCAGTTACTGACAAACACCTTTTGTTGTTGGACGAAAAGTTAAATGTGAGCTCTTTTCTTCTTTTTGGGGAACATGAAACAGAAGCAAATTCCCAGGAAAGTACTATTATTAGCCTCGTTCTACTGACATAAAAACAAACACTTAGCTCAATTTATGTTTTCGGAAAAGTAGGCGAAAGATAATGTGGAAAAGATAAACTGTGAAGATGCCGCGAAACCAACACTCTTGAAAGCACAATTTAGGTTTAATCCCTTTGTGTACAAGGTAAACAAGTTGATACAAAAAAGCAAGTAACTTTGTTTACTTTGGTATAATCTTATTTGAAATTTTACCATATATTTACATTCCTGTGCGAGGCGTAAAACACACAACATTACATGATGGATCAAATGGAAATAAATTAGCTTACCCTTTTAAAGAGCTATTTTATCTCACGCTAATGGATGATTAATTAAAGTGTCGGCCCCAATTTCGGAAAACCAAAAACGGGCAATCGGTAAACATAACACGAGAGCAACTTTTCGAAGAAATATATTTAAATAGGATTAAAAGTGTGATAAACCAAATCAGAATTAATCCGCTATTCGTTTTGTAAATTTAATACAAAATTGTTGGTAATCAGATTAACTGTATAAATTGAAATAAAATTATGCCATTAAATATTATTCTATTAACCTTTTCCGTCTCTAAATTATGAAATACTTCTATGTTTTGAGGAATTTCCAACATACTTCGAAGACGAGAGTCTTGAAGCCAAGAATTTAATAAGGTTCTAATTTAATTTGAAGGGAAAACGGTTCGTCCATTTCAATTTAACATTTGTACTTAACAACCGGACAATTAAGTGTCATTTGCTGTTACTTAAATACAATAAAGGGCAAGGGTTAGTAAATAAAGTGACATTTTGTACTAAAATATAACCCAATAATAATAAAGGCAATTTGAACGGGGAGTAGTTATTAAGTTAATTTGCTCGAGGCGAGTGGCGTGGCCATTTATTCGACTGCAAATGAAATTATTAACTGCGTAAGGGTTGTCAAACACAGATTCTGGCTAATGCCCTTCGTTATATAAACGACGAAATACAGGACTAATTTAAATCCAAATTGAAAAAATTCGACTGGGGAGATGAATTGCAAATTGCCGTACAGATCATGCGGAAAAATGATCTGAATGACTAATTTTTCGTGATTCTTAATTTGGTATTTGCAGAGTTAAAATTGTATGTGACATTTACACAGGTTATCTGAGGAAATAACCCCAACACGACACATACTGGTTCATAATTGTGCGATCATTCTTGTACTTTTATTGATAGCAACGGTGTAGTTACTTTCTATTTTCTTTCTTATTAAAATTTGTAACAATCAACAGGAAAAATAGAAGATACAAAAATAAGGAAAACAAATGAGATTCTGCGTCTTCTTCAAGGGCGGGGATTAAAAAATTACATTATTGACGTATCAAGAGATCCAAAAAAAGCTGATCCCAGTGGGCTGTGGAATGAAAAGTCACGTCTTTTCAAGACTAAAGGAATGTTTATAATGTTAATTTCAGGTTAGGTTGTGTTAGCTGGAATTAAATAATAATGAAACGTCATTTTTAGGAGCAGAAATCTTTTATTGAGCAACAGTAAAAGAAATGAATAAACCTGAACTAATGTAATAATCACAACAAATGTTGAAAATGTCTGCCTTCTTCCTCCAAACATTTCTGAACTCATCTTCTCATACCTTCAAAAACATTTTGTAATAATTGAGGTGAGTTGCTAATTTCTTGACAGTTTTCTTCAATTCTAAGTTTCAGTTCGTTTAAATCATTAACTGGAGTTTTAAAAACGGCGTTTTCCAAATAGGGCCATAGAAAAAAGTCCAAACCAGTAATATCACAAGAGCGAGGGGGCCAGGGTGTTGCAGTATTCGTACTAATGATTCGGTCATCAAAATATTCGCGTAAAAAATCAATTGTATCTGCAGCTGCATGAGCTGTTGCGCCATGCTGTTGCAGAAAACCATCCCATAGCTCATCATCGTGAAGTTCATTTAAAAAAGGTTGCAATAATTCGTTCCTGTACCTTGCTGCAGTTAGCGTTCCTTCGAAAAATATTGGCCCTACTAACCTACGACGACTCATTCCAACCCAGACTCCTATTTTCTATGGATGAAGGGGAGCTTTAATTGTAACGTGTGGATTCTCGCTACTCCAAATCCGCATATTCTGTGAATTAACATACCCATTAAGGTAAAACCAGGCTTCGTCTGTAAAAAAGGTTAAATTTAACTGGTCATCATTGAGATTATCCAAAAACCAACGACAAAACTGAACCCTTTTTGGATAATCCTGTTCTAAAAGCTTCTGAACGGAAATAAATCGGTAAGGATGCAGATTCAAAGCTTGTCCCAATATTCTGTAGCATGGACCGTAACTTAAATCATCGACTTGCTGGCATAAATGTCTAATTGGTGTTTTTGGAGCCACGTCAATTCGTTGTCTTACAGTTTCAATTAAAGCAGGTACTATCTTCTTTGGCCTACCAGACCCTTCCTACCTTCCAACACTTCCAGTTTCTCGAAAATTCCTGACCAAATTCTTAACCAAGGCATAAAATTTTCGGTATGTAATAATTTCATTGGGATACCTCTCTCGGATAACTAATTTATCTGACATCATAAACATTCCTTTAGTCTAGAAAAGATGTGACTTTTCATTCCACAGCCCGCCGAGGATCAGCTTTTTTTTGGATCTCTTGATAGAATATTATATCCCAAAAAGAAGTTTAGTACAGTCTCATGAAGAAACAAAAACAATAATACCCACGGGGCTCTGTTACTAATAGTAAACTAACACCATGTATTTTTTCCAGCAGATACATAAGCGACACTGTATAAAGTTGATAACATTTCCAAAATGCTATATTAAGATAAAAGTTGAGAACCACAGACTTATACAATATTTTCATTTGTAGTTTTACAGGCGCTATTTAAAAAATTGTAAAATTAACTTTAATTACACGAAAAACATATTTTTCAATTTTTGTGGTTACTTTTAACAATATTGTATTTCATAGGATTAACATGGTGTGTGCTAATAAATTATTTGT
This sequence comes from Limonius californicus, assembly GCA_014611495.1. NCBI lineage: Eukaryota > Metazoa > Arthropoda > Insecta > Coleoptera > Elateridae > Limonius > Limonius californicus. Next base: position 5,104 of record JABXWE010008157.1, on the reverse strand, counting down.
CTAAAATGCAAACATTGTATTATTTCATGACGTTTCGTCTTCTAAAACTAATGTGTATAATAATTTACACATATACGTAAATACAACTTATGTAACTATAAGTAATCAGCATGAAAATAACTGTAACTAAAGATAGTAGCGTATGTTGGGTTGCAGCTACCACAATCTCTTACACTACAGTTGCAGTTGCTGCATTCGAGTTTTGTCAAAACATCTGATCAAGGTAAACAAAATGTGATAGTCATGTCAAGTACATTCAACTTAGTCAAAATCTGAACAGAAAACATTTTGTGTCATAGGGACCCAAAGAAAAGAAAATTCCGATGAAAAGTTTAAATTATGTTAAGGTTAATTTAACTTCGAGCTATTGATATGAAATTACCTATAAGTTTGGAAGATCGGCTTCAAATTTCGTTTTTGTTATACGAGGACTGTTCTATTTCTACCGAGGCTGATGATGTGATACACAATATATTAACAAAAAAAATTTATTTATAATTTTTCGAAGTATTCCCCTCCACAGTCAATGCATTCTTGCATCCGTGAAAACCAATCTTCAAAATATTTTCTCCAATCTTCCCGCGTTATGTTATTTATTTCATTTTTAAATGCGTCAACCACTTCTGCGGCCGATGTAAAACGTAAACCCCGTAACGTATTCTTTACATGCGGAAATAAAAGAAATCATTAGGTGGTAGGTCTGAAGTACGGCAAATGACCCATTATTTCAATGTTTCGGGCATTCAAATACTCAGTCGTTCGAGCAGCAGTTTGCGCCCGAGCGTTATCTTGATGCAAGATGATCCTTCCACTTGGACATTTTTCGCGGAAATTTTGGAGAGTTTGAAGCAAACAAACTGTAGTGTACCATTCAGTATTAACAGTACCTACGACGAAAAGGAAAGGATTACTTTAAAAGTATGTATTTGAAAAACCTTCAAGTATATTTGAGAAGTTTCACTATAATTAAACTTGTAAACAACTATGTTAAAATGTCAAGCAAAATTTGTTTCAAAATATCACAGCCGAGCAGCTGCGCTCTTAATACAAATGGCATCCATGCTACGTTTCGATGCAGTTGGAACATTTTCAGGGCCTGTTAGATTGTGCCAACGATAACCAATTTTCCAAATAGCATTCCAAAGCAAGCTTTGGCTAGCAAAAATTGATAACTCTTAATGTAGGAATAAATTTTGATTAAATAGTTTCCAAAAGTCCAATTATGATTTTTCTTTGTTATATGAAACATATTTTTGATTATGATTGAAATCAATAATTTACTATAATGTCTTCCACAAAATATAAAGAATACAAATTTCTGCGCGATGGGGTATACTTTTAAAATTAATTGGGAAATTGGTAACAATAAAGTCATTTCAGAAAATATTATACCACTTTCTAATGAAAAGATTATTATCGTTGCAAAAATATAGTAGTGCCCTCTATATATAGCCACAATATAGGCGATTCAAGCTAAGCAATACGCCCTCTGGCGGAATTGTGATGAACTCCTGAAACACAGCCGCGAGTGACAATTCCAATATAATCATTTGGTTTTAATAAATTATTGTAAGCTACATTCGTGTATTATAAAATATATTTAAGCAACTAAAACGTCAATACTTGAAGAATGGAGTTTCCCCCAAAGAAGGAAAGCAATGACAGAACGTTTTGCATGTTTAATTGCGATTCTAAAAGCAAAAGGTGCCGTAACCTAGCTTTTCAGTATTTTCCAAAAGCAGGAGCTAGAAATGTTGCAGTAGTGAACATATTTGGCCTAACTGAAATAATTGACCTCAGGATCGTTTAACCATTCGGGATAGAATCATTCTGACTTTCATTAAGTTGAAAAATAACTCGTCGTATGTTGTTTTGAGCATATTGTTTAGTGGTTTATCTTCACAAACGTGTAAAACCATATTTTATACTATTTTGAATGTCCTGTACGTAGTACTTAGTCCTACAATTTATTTTCGTACGCGTGATGAAGTTTTAGCAAATCTACCTACATGTATCAGTAAGTTTAAAAATGTTAGAGTCGTTATTGATTGTAGAGAAATTTTTTTACAATGTTCTAATTGTCTGTGTTGTCGAATTCGAACTTACTCGCATTATAAATAATATAATATAATATAAATAATAATTATAAATAAATTGTCACTCATAATTACGGGCAAAATCGAACAAGAACAAAAAATACACACATTCACTAAACCACTACTACACTGCGCAACGATTTATTTACAACCTGCTGGCGAGTGAGACTGTGTTTCACCTACAACAGCTGATTGTGTGCGCGCGGGAAAAGTTAATTTGAATCGCCTATATTTTAGCTCTTCCGATGAGGTTAAACAATTTTTAGAAACTTCTAAAATTAAAAGTTTAAGTGGTGTACATTTTACAAAGAACGTTGTTCTCGAATGCTCAATTTTTTTAAATCCTGTTGTAGTTTGTCCGGCAGTTCAAATTAATACGGTATTAACGTAAAATGTAAAATAAAATTAAGATTTCATTTTCAGGTAGATGGTCTACCTGGAATGCACATAAGGGAAATAAAGTTGCGCAAATGCTGTCTTCCCAGGTACCTTAAATGGAGCATTTTGCAAATGCAGTCATTATGACGTTAATTTTTTTAGTTTAAATTTATTTATAAAATGATTGAGAAATCTAATTCGTGGTGTGTTACTCATATAAGTAAAAGTAACATTTGACAATGAAACTCGAAATGGTCTCGTGTTAGAAGTGCAAGATTCTGACCCGGTAAACCCGGTTTCGATTCCCATATGGGGACGGTCTTTTTTAATTTTTTACAATTTCAATTATGATTTTTGTTAGGATTAAGGATATTATCAGTTGCTTTTTAATCTGGTTTCTATTTTCTATGTTAACACTAACAGTGCCAACTCATACTATCAGTAGGATTTAACGCACCATTGGTAAAAGTAAAATAACACTAATTTTAATAAATGAATAATATTAGGCGATAAAGATCTTTTAACACGAGACCATTTCGACGCTCATTGTCAGATTTCATTTTTACTTATATGAATGGCAAATCGCGAACTAGAATTTTTAATTATATTATAAACTAATTTAAACTAAAAAATTAACGTCATAATGACTGCATTCGACAACAGTTTACACGAACTAATATATATATTTGCAAACTGATTCATTTAAAAATATAGATGTATAGACTCTCTAATTACTAATATTTCAAAAAAGCGAGTTATCAAGCTGATTCGTCTTAGCAGACTCGCCCTGTAGTTACCCCGAAATGTATAACTCCTTATGGAGAAAGTTTTGAATTGGTTGTATTTTATTAAACAATGTAACTGTAATCGCATAAATAATTATAAAATCAGCTACTCAAAAATATATGTTTTCCATGTTGGCACATGTTTAGAATCACCCTGTATATTGCTTGTAAATCACAAGCCGTGTATGTATGTTCGCTACTGTTTTCCACGCGGTATATTATTGCAATTAGTGTACATGTCTAAAATAACAAGCCTATGATTAATTTCTAAGCTGCGCATATTAAATTATTTTCGGAAGAGTTAATTTTTCTTGAGCTGATAATATCTAAATTATTCTTGCTGCTTATTAGTTGTCGTAATAAATACCGTACATTGTAATCTAAAACAGGATTTCATTTTAGTCTAGTGAACAGGAAGCTTATAAATCATCGCTAATACATGATGGTTCGTAAACTACAACCTGCATAAGAAATGTTGAAAAAAATTGGTAAGATAGATCATCCAAGCACAGCGCATTTGCAAGATATCTTTAGTGTTGTTAGTTACAGTGGTGTGAAAAAGATCTGCATCAGTTGCACAAACAAGATACCTATATTGCAGTTTAAACCCATTTCTTTCAAATATTATTTATTTCATCATTACAAATATAATATAATACAGGTACAACAGGTTAAACACAATACTAGTGGGACCGCGGTGGTCGAGTGCGAGAACGCACTGACCACTCGAGGTCACACTGAATTGCGCTTGTTCCGGCGTGGTTTCGAATCCCCGCTGGGGCGACCGCATTTCAGTTAGTTAAGTTTAGGGTGCATGCTGCATGAATGGTTAGTGTGTAAGGGACGCCCGCACCCCCCTGAAGTAATGCGAAAGCGGTTCCGGGGGGGGAACGGTAGTATGAATGTGTGAAAAAAAAAACACAATACTAGTAATTATAGTAGCCCAAATGTAAATCCATAAAAAAATGAAATAATTAAATATATAAAATTTATAACACAGAAAAATTGTACATTATATATAATAATGTGGTCCACACCCAAATGTTTATTACAATACACACTAATTAATTTTAAACTATCGTAGTACTCAATAGACCATCCTTTGTTTTTAATAACTAATTCGCACCTTTTTGGCATAGAATTAATCAGTTTATGTAATTCTTCCTTCGTAATGCAGCAATATCAGGCATCAATTAGAGATTCGATTAATTCCACTTTTTTTGTGGGCTTGTTTCCTAAAACAATGTTAGAAATCCTCTGCCATAAGTTTTCTATAGAATTTAGGTCCGAAGATTATGTTGGCCAGTGTATTCTTTTAGCATTATTGGTCGACATCCACGATTGAATAACCTCTGCTTTGTAGGAGTATTATCTTCTTGAAAGACAAAGATTTTGTCCGGAAATAACTCTTTTTCACTAGGCAGCATCTTCTGTAGAACATCAATGTATTTGGTTGCATTCAGCTTGCCAGATACGACATACCGTCTACCAACACCTTCAGCATACATGCAGCCCCATATCATGACAGAGGTTAGATGTTTAATTGTTGGCAGAACACACTGTCGTGAAAAGTCTTCTCCGGCAAATCCTGTAACGATATGTGATTCCAGAATGATTGTTATGTTAAGCGTAAATTCATTACTAAATAATACTTTCTGCCGTTGTTCTGGGGTCCAATGGCGATGATCCTCTGCCCTTCTCAAACGGTGAAGCCTTTGTTTTTCTAATAGGAGGGGTTTCTTCCAGGTTTTGCAACCCCTAAGTCCAGATTTAAGAAGTCTCCGCTTTACAGTAGAAGTGCATACACTTACACCACTAGCGTTGAACCATATTTTAGTTAAATCT